>JASPKZ010008726.1:0-198187 GCA_030220185.1 Diploptera punctata | reverse complement strand
TTTTTAGGTCATTTCCCGAAGGAAACATGCTCTGGATTTTTAAAAAATTAGTATACAAAGGATTGCATTTTAGGATGAAGTGGGGGGAATATCGATCATTTAATAATCGTAGAGGTACCGGGTTTGAACGGAGTTCACGCACAGGTAAGTTGATCACCATACTGATGCAAAACTTTGATGTCCCAACTCCTTTCAAAAACGTTAGCTGAAATAGATAGACTATTATTCTACCGTATTTACATGGGTGAAAACCATGAATCTCCTTTAGAGAGGAGAAGGAAGGAGGATTACGAGTATTTGAGAATAAAGTTATTAGGAAAAAATTTGGACCAAAAGAGAGGAAATACAGGTGAATGGAGCGAAGACGCACAACAAAAACTACATCGTCTTTATAGGAACCAGATATAATAAGACATTAAGTCTCGAGACTGCGATGGGCAGACATATTGCGCGTACCGGAGAAGAATGAAAGACGCATGGAAGCGTATTGTAGGAAAGCCAGAAGAAAACGCCCAGTAGGTAGACCAGAAGAGGGGGAGACAACATTAACTAATTTTAGGACGTTGAATACAGGAATGAGGGAAGCATAGATCAGGATAGGGATGTATGAAAGTTATGTCCGCGCGGCCATAACCTACGGGTTCGTTAGTGCCAGCGAGTAAGGAATATATTGATGGAATCTTACCCTTGTCGTGGTGAGTGGCTTGCGTGCTAAATGATTCGAGTGCTATGCGGCGGTACATTGCTGCCAATAGGGTTACATTGCCGACTGGTCGAAGGTGATAAGCACGAAAAAAAGAACCTTGGTCGAAAAAGTGACGATCTTTCACCGTAAAAATACAAACGTCAAGAAAGGCGGGCTGGGTTCTACTGGGGTAAACATTTTCTGGAGGTCAAATAGATCCCATTCGGTACTCGGGCGGAGACGACTTTCAGGAACCATCCAAAGGAAGATATAAGAGAACGTTAAGTCATAGACTGCGTGGGCAGGAATGTGGCACGAATGGAAGGAAGACTCATGGAAGCTCTTGTAGGAAACCAGAGGGCAACGCTCAGTTGGTAGACCACCAAGAATGAGGTGGGAGAAAAAACAACTATGATTTGAGGGAAGTAGATTATACATGGAATGCCTGGGAAACAATGGCTCAGGTTGGGGATGCGTGGCGAGCTTAGGTTCGCGCGGCCATGAACCTATGGGTAATGATAGTGCAGTGAGTAGTGAGTATAATGAACAACAAAAGAAAAAAAAACTGAAATACAGAATCATTCAAAAGTTAACTGTCTCTGTGAACAAAAATCATACATCTAATTCATTGTTGTGTCATATCTTTTTAAGATTTTTTTAAGATTTAAGATTTATTTAGCCTGGTGATGCATTCTGCATCAACCTTCTGCACATGAAGTGGAACTTTAACACAATGCTGTCCCGGCATACATCACAACAGGTATATTTCATCGGGTGCTAAATTGCATTGTTTAATAATAATAAAAAAATTAGAACACTGCTGAGTCAGTTCCACCACTAGTGGTAATTCCGATTAGTATTTTTCGGAGTTACCCCAATGTGCCATGTTGAATATAATTTTGAGCCAATTCGTATTTGAGTTTTAATATGTTGAAAATATAAGTAATTAGTTCGTATTCATATTCACTCTGTTATCACAAAGTGAAAAATTAATACATATAATTGATAAATACCTAACTTATTTCGCATAAATGAGCTTGGTTTCCTTACAAGAAAAGTATAGAAACACAAATTATCCACCACCCTGCAGATATGCAGCTCTACAAGCATTGACATTAAATAAAATGATTGAAACACCTCGCAAAATATGTCAGCCATGTGCAGATCGCGATTATAATAATGATTTTTGAATAAATATTCGATGTTTTTTAGGAATGTTCCACAATACTACAGTGTTACTCCTTCAACCCAAAGTGATTTGTCTACTATTGTTTAATGGATTTAATGCCACATGATTTTGACACATGACAATTAGAGGCAACAAGGATTGAGCTGTTTCATATGAACATTTTGTCACAGATATGTTCTTTATAAGAGTGTATGTTTAACCATGGAATGAAATTATATGTAAAAAATGGATAATAATTAATCAACAGTGTCGATACTAGTACAACTCATGGTAAGTTTCCGTTCAGGTGTTAATTCACAGTAATATAGTGTAAGATTAAAACTAGGTCCGTCACCTCAACTTAAGTTCTTTTACAACTCTGTGGGCCTTTCGGGACTAGTCCCATCATCAGCAGAATACATTAGGTCCGTACCTGTTGACCCTTGTTGTTGAGATTTAAAATAACTTAAATTGATGGAGACGGACGTATACAAGGTATCTATTTTATAATTTTAATCATACTTTATATTACTGTGAATCAACAGTGTAATCATTTTTTAATAATTTTAATAGTTGCCCCAAAAACATACCTACCCATAAACTTCTACTCACGACTTGACTAACTTCTTCCGCCATTTTGTTACATATAGATCACTATTTGCTTGAATGTTAGTTTTAAAAATAAATAATACATGTCTTGAAGAGAGCAGTGATAGTTTTACATGCACCATGCCGTGATATCCTAAGAAAATTCCACTTTCGCATTTTTGTGATTTAGATCTATTTTCGGGGCAACTATTCATTTGTAACATAATTCTCATAATTTTTGGTTTCTAGTAGAGTTCGAAAGAGTGTTGGAGTTTTTAAAGAACGGTTGAGAAATACGCTTTTCAGTATTCCGTAGAGTTGAATCGGTTGTAGACTTTCTGAACGTACATGTGGATTTTTTCTGCTTTAATTTGGAATTTTACTGGAACCTGCAAGTTTCGTACAAAGTATAGTCAATTTATGGATGGTTTTTATATCTCTATCCACCCATAACCACATTCCAATTTATAATCAAAACAGTTTTAAACGTGCACTAGGCCTAATAATGTTAACTTTATTTAAAATGTGTAGATTAAATCCAACATGTAAAAATGTTTGTTTGTTTGTTCGCACTTCATGCGCGGCCATACCGTTGACCCGATTGTGATGGGCTTTTTTGGCAAAATGTTCAGGAGATAACAGGGGTGAACATAGGCTATAAGAGAGTTGTGATACTCAATTCCTACACCCTTAAAATAGCCCGTTGTAGTGGAAAACGTGAAAAAAGTAGATGTTTGGACGCTTAAATGGGTTACGCTGCCTAAACCAGAACAAATGCACAAAATTAATGTACACAGAATTGAATATCTCAAAATGCTGTACAAAAAAGTCCGCGACAGCATATATTTATCTCTTACGGATAGCTCACAATAAACAATTTTGTCTTTCAATGATAACAAGAAGATCGAGACAAGAACGTAGATTCCTATGCAAGCATAGGAGCACATGGCGGATAACTCACAATAACGAATTTTGTCTTTTAGCACATTTATGCCAAGAAGATCGAGATAAGTAGATTCCCGGGCAACACCGGGTAATCAGCACGGGGAATCTTAAAATAATTACGATATACATTTATAATTATTTTTCATTTTCACTTATTCAACTAATCATAAACAAGTACATTAATTTATGTTCTTCACCTCATTTATGCCAAGAAGATCGGGATGAGTAGATTCCCGGACAACGCCAGGTAAACAGCACGGGGTATCTAAAAGTAATTACGATATAAATTTTTCCTTTTACTTATTGAACTAAACATAAAACACAATTTTCGTAAGTTATGTCAAGAAAATCGGGATAAGTAGATTCCCGGGCAACGCCGGGTAATCAGCACGGGGTATCTAAAGATATATATCTATGATTATTTTTGCTTCTGCTTATTCAACTAAACATAAAATCACATTAATTTTCATTTATTTAGGCGTAGCAGCGCACGCCGGTTATTAGTTAGTCATAAATAATATTTTCTATGAAGAAAGAATATCTTTGTTATTAATATTTGTTTACAGAAAATTTATAAATTAGAAATTGGACCTTCATATCAACATTTAATTTAATAATCCGTTTAATTAAAATTGTGTTGCAATCCATCGCCAGTTAAATATAAATTGCACCTTACTCCGAAACCTCAGGACGTATTTACCGCTTTAGTTTCATCGTGTTTCATGAATAAATTATTAAGCGTATTATTTTTATTTCCTCAAGGCTGAGGTCAAATTACTGCTTAAAATGTGCTAATTGTGCTAATAGAAGAATAAATATACCGGGTGGACCGCTCGAATGGACCTAATTTCAATTGCTTGTTACTGGCAAACGGTTGAAGATAGAAACTTAAAACAACGTTCATAGTACAGAAAAACTCACCAAGTTTCGAATCCTGTCGGTAGATGGCACAAAGATACGTTTCTCGTTCTTAGATTTAATTGTTTGTGAAAATGGCGACTCCGCAGATGAAAGCGCAAGCTGTTTTGTGGTATGCGGAGTTTAAATCAATCATTAGAGTTCAAAGGGAGTTCCGGCGTGTGTTTAACCGTGATGCTCCAACTGCTAGAAGCATAAAGAAGTGGCGTGATACATTATTAGCTACAGGATCTGTGTTGAAGAAGCATGGTGGTGGGTCGCAGAGCATCCGATGAAATGGTAGCAAATGTTCAAGCCGCATTTGAGCGAAGCCCCCGGAAGTCATTAAGAAGAGCTTCGCGGGAACTTCAAATACCAAAATCGACATTACAACGGATTGTCCACAAACGCCTCAAACTGCACGCATATAAAGTGCAGTTAGTGCAACGTCTGGAGCCGAATGACATGCCGAAACGAGTGGAATTCGCCAATACGATGCTGGACCGTCTCGGCGCTGATCCTGACTTCATGACCAAGATTTTCTTCTCGGACGAAGCCACTTTCCATTTGTCAGGCAAGGTGAACCGGCATAATGTGCGGATCTGGGGATCGGAGAATCCTCACGCTATTCAAGAGCATGTTCGTGATAGTCCGAAGATGAATGTTTGGTGCAGTTTGTCACATAATAAGGTCATTGGACCGTTTTTCTTCGCCGAGAAAACTGTTCGTGGTACCACATATCTTGACATGCTGGAGCAGTTCTTCTTTCCACAAATTGAACAACTGCAGCCTAACATCGTTTTCCAGCAAGATGGTGCTCCTCCCCACTGGTCCAATGAAGTTCGTACGACTTTGGACAACATTTTCCCTGGCCGTTGGATTGGTAGGGGAGGACCAATCGCGTGGCCCCCGAGATCTCCCGATTTAACACCACTGGATTTCTTTCTCTGGGGCTATGTCAAAGATAAAGTTTACACCACCCCAGTCAAAGACCTTCGTGATCTTCGTGAGCGCATCATAGAGGCTATTGAGAACATTCCAGAAGACATACTCCAACGTACTTGGCAAGAAATTGTTCATCGCTTTGATATCGTCACAGTGACTGCTGGGGCTCATATAGAGATGTGGTGATCTGGATATCAAAACTTGGTGAGTTTTTCTGTAATATGAACGTTGTTTTAAGTTTCTATCTTCAACCGTTTGCCAGTAACAAGCAATTGAAATTAGGTCCATTCGAGCGGTCCACCCTGTATATATATATTACATTCTCGTAAGGAATATGTTAATACATTATGGATTTTTTGTAATATTTAATGAATTGTAAATTAAATAAATTATCGCGATAAAGTTTATAAATATTGTTACCCTATAATCTAAATAAACGAGAATGCCGGTTTAGTGTGTGTGTGTTCCTTGGATCAATTCTGAAGGGTTGCGGGTTCAAACCGGGCGGCGTCCATGGATTTTTAGGATAGAAAAATCCAAGGAACGCGTCCTTCGTGTGGGACTTTAAGCCGCGGGTCCCAAGTGAGAAGATTTTCGAGCTCGTAAAAGAACTTCAAATATAAATAAAAAGGCATCTGAGCAAGATTTAACCGACCATCATCCAACCGTGTAATAGGCCTACTTTAGTTTCTGCTAGATGTTTCTTAGAGCTTAACCATATGTCCATAGCTGACAACGTTAGGAAAATAAGCGAAAATTATCTTAAAGTTTTTTTTTCTTAGCAATGCCTAGCGAGACAATGTGACCGATCAGTATGACGAATCCGTTGGGTTTGCAATTCTGTTTTCCCATGCCCTTTTGAGTAGGTATATTGACTTTTTTTACGATTTTTAAAATAGAATAATTTGAAACTCTAATTAATTTTTCCCATTGTTTACCCTACTTTCTTCCTACCAACATATATATGTCTGGCATTTTTTGGTTTTTTATGTATTAATTATTTTTTGTTCCTTTATAAGTGATAATATTTCGTTTTTCCGTTGATAATTCCGTAAAAGATAACTATAGTAAACCAATTTATTGACAATAAACTAAACAGTTAGTCATGTTTTAACAATATTTAGACATTATGATCAAATTTTGAAGAACTCCGAAAACTTTTAAACGTTGAACAGGGACAAATTATGTAAATTCAAATAAAAAAGGAACTTTTAGGCAAAAACAGGAAATGGGTACATATGGATTTAATATGCATTTTTAGGCACAGTAGAATTAAGAAAATTAAAAACAGTGCTAACGTAGTTAAATAACATATTTATGCAAAGTTAAATTTTTCCAGGTGGTCAAAATGTAACCATATCACAGACTATAATTTAATGTATTCATTCAGGAAAATAAAGCAAAAAACTTAAGATCTGACTTATAATTATTAATCTCATTTTTCATCTGATTTAGCAAATTTTAGATAGATAGATAGATAGATATTAATTGACATTCACAGTTCTGCTTCACTCGAAATAAAAATATTTCTAGCAGAAAAGATAGTAGATTGATATAAGCAGATGGTGTTAGAGCAATATATATTAATTGCATTTTCCTTAGGACTTTAATGCGATATTCGATTATAACAATATTTCAAAATATTGTTCTATTTACCCTGTAATATTTCAAGGAACACTTGCATTAACACATTTCCGTTCAGTTTTATTCCGATATAATGTCTAACTACTATATTAATTTTTAATAATTTTAAAAGGTATATTATTACTACTATGATTCACGGAGTATATAATATTAGTTTAATTTTTCATCAGATTTAGCGGAATTTTAGGAACTCGTCATCCATATTAATTCATATCTACAGTTCTGCTTCCCTTCCCTTATCAAGCTCACTCTTTCTCTTATCTCTAGATGACGTCAGAATAGGAAAATTTTAATACAAGTATTAAAGAAATTATGAATAAAAATATACGACATGAATATAAAACTGAAACTGTTAAGATTTCTCTGACTGACTTTTGGAAAGTATATATATGACTAAAGAAAGAAAAAAGAAGTATATAAAGAAACGCTCAAGAAGTTTGTAGGAGATGAACAAAACACTTAAAGAAAAGTGCATTTCAAAAAGACAGACGAGGAAATTAACGAAAAAGGATGAAACGCCTCACTGAAAACACGTACTGAAGGAACTAAAGCACTGCGTACAAACATAAAAGTCAACGATATCTGACAGCGTAATATTCTGGGAATCCAAACATCAGAATAACAAGTCTACGGTTTTAAAAGTATTGAAACATGTATTACAGAAAAAAAAAGATTATTCGATGAATAATTTAAACCGTATGGTATCTTAGATGACAAAACGTACAGCAAGTACGAAACATGTGCATATGCGCTCATACAGTTGAAATAAAATATAATGTAAAACATTTTACAAACACCAATTATTTTGAACGGTTCTCATAAAATACTTAAAAACACACAATTGATACAGTACACAAATTTATGATTTTAATATTAAATTTGTAAATAACTGTATTTATTAATTATATTTATATTTTATTTAGGCTTTATATATATATATATATGCCTACGGTGGCTGCGTGGAACAAGCGATTAGACATTCGACCTCCACCTCTGGGTCCATAGTTCGCTTCTCCGTAATAATAATAATAATAATAATATTATTATTAATAACAATAAACAGTAATATGTTCTCTTTATATCCCTATCTTGAGCCATTGTTTTCTAATCATCCCCTGTATAATATACTTCCCTCAAATCATAGTTAATGTCATTCTCCCACCTCATTCTAGGTCAACCAACGGGGCGTTTTCCCTCTGGTTTTCCTACAAGAAGCTTCCATGCACGTACTTCATTCCCCATCCATGCCACATGTCCTGCCCATCGCAGTCTACGAGACTTAACTGTTCTCATTATATCTGGCTTCCTATAAAGACCATATCATTCACTGTTAAGTAGTCTTCTCATTCACCTGTCTGTTCATCACTCTTTGGTCCAAACATTTTCCTAAGAACTTTATTCTCAAATACTCGTAATCTCCTTTCCTCCCTTAAAGTTAGAGTCCATGTTTCGCACCCGTATAAAATAACTGGTAGAATAATAGTCTTATATATTTTCAGTTTAACGTTTTTTAAAAGGAGTTGGGAAGTCGAGAGTCTCTGTAATGCATGATAACACGCATTTCCAGAATCGAGCCTATTTTTAATTTCCTTATGCATCTCATCCTGTGTGCGATTATTGTTCCTAGATATTTGAATTCAGCCACTTTTCCTGATTCCTGACTACTTTCTCCTGGCCATATAACTTCCTGTAAAGCGACTATATCCAAGGGTGATTTATCTAATTCACGGGTTAATACCTCTATCGCCCCGCTATTGTATAAAGTCCTAACATTCCATGTTCCTAGGAACATGTCCCTATGTTTGAGCCTTTGGTATGGGTTCACTGAAGTAGTCCCCGCCCGGAGAACCGAATGGGGGACTATTTGACCATCCGAAAAATTTTACCCCATTTGAAACCCTTGTCCTCAATTTCTTCCTTGACGGTTTCGTATTTTTTAACGGTGAAAGATCCGTCACTCTTACGACCAAGGTACTCTCTCTTCGTCGGGCTTATTCACCTTGGACCAGTCCAGCATGGGTAACCCTATCAGCATACAATGCTACCGAAAACACAAGGCCTGGATAGTTCTCTGGTATCCTTTAAGCACGCACGCCACTCCACCAGAAAAGGTAAAAATACCATGGAGGGGTAATTAATAATTGCACCATGTAATATTTTAATGAATAACAAAGTTGGTTTACGTCGGCAGAATGAGGTAGGAAATCAGCCTTCTGCAAACTGAAATGACTGAGTTAGAACTAAATAAAGTAAATGTAGTCGGAGTCCGTAAATCAATGTGGAAGTATAATGTCAATGTAACTTGCAAGGGAAAAATTATTTGTTTCTCAATCATAATGTAATGAAAGATACCAAACTCAGAAAAAGATAGATTTTCCAGGGTCCTTAAAAAGATTTTAAATTATTGTAGTACAAATTAGTCCTCCGCTGTGGTCCCGAGTAGCTTTGCTGCTACTTACGCAGCGGCACGGGTTAAATCCACGATTAGGACAAATTTCCTGGATTAGTTTTTTGGGGAGGTTTTCAGCACTTGTGATACAAATATCACAAAACATTAAAACCCAAATGGTCCTCGAAAATAATCAGCCAGCATAATAATCATCATATTCGCTATGTTTGTTGTGAAAGAGGAGTGAATGGTATATTTCATTTTGAATATTAGTGCAGCTTTCGGAGGAAGCCCTGAATTGAGCTCATCGCTCATTCAGAAACGCCCTCCATGTCCGTATGAGCTAAAAAATAGTATGTGTGTGATACACAGTTTGAAATCCCTCTCCCGACAGGTCATGCCATTTTGATACCTGTTTCGTGTAGGGCACATAAACAAACCTGTAAGGTCAGAGATTAAACAACGATGAAATAAAAAATTACAAATTACACTGCTACTTAATTAGCATACCGATGTATCAAATACTGTATCTAATCGATTACCTATATCGTAATGGATGCCTTAGGTCACTTTATAAGCAGTCAAAAATGCCATGGTGTACGTAATTTTACACTCCGTATATATGAAAACGTTTCTTCATTTTCTTTTTATCAACAAATTTATTTCATGTGACTGGTCATTCTTTCTTCATATTTCATGCTGACATCCTATTTAAAATAATGTTTCCCGAACCAATCATGATCTGTCCTTCTGATGTGCCAATATTACAGCCCTTATTATACATGACTATATCATCTAAAAGTGAGATTTGGTTATACGTAAAAAATATATCAGCAGGATGAAACTTGCTGAAATGAAATATCTGGGACGAACAAGTGGACATACACTTCTGGACCTTAAGAAAAATTACGGGATAATGTGAGAACAGGAATAGAAAGTTCCACTTACAGAGACTATTTATCTCATGCCTCAAATTGTAGTCAATGACAATTACGTTTCAATTAATTTTGTTTTACAACCAGTAACAGTCGTATTTCACCTTACTCTTTATCGATTTCTCTGTATCAGCTCTTGCTTTTGTGATAAAGATAGCTCCTCCATTTTAATATTCTGAACAGCTCAGAGAATTATTGTTTTCCAAAAAAAATACATTGAATATAGCAAATAATGAACATACTCCTTGATTTTACTGAGTTGTTTACTAAAAAGATTAATTAATAACCTATAATGTTGATTATAGTTTGATATGATTCATTATTTCTCCACTAAGGTGCATTTTTACAATATTGCGATACTATTTTGGCATTACATAATATAATCAACTTGCAGTGAATATACATAACCTCACATTTCTGATTTCTTTTCAAACATCCCCGTTTACATTAAATATAAAAATATTTAAAAATACCGTTAACTATATTTAAAAAATGACTTTTGAGTAAACCGCATAATTTTATTCGTTAAAAAATCTTAACAAATTCCACTCTTGATTTCCAAATTCTCTATATAAATTGGCAATCATTCGTGGCATTACTTACGATAAATGGTGTCAATTGTATCTCAAATGGCAGCAGTTAGGACACCCTCGGGGACGACGCCGACGTGGACGTCCACTGAAACGTCGGCTATTCTATGCCTCCATGCCACCAGGGCAGAGAACTAATAAATCGTAGCGTCGTGTTGGCCAATGTGATAACACATGTTCCCGCTAGAGCTGATTGTCAACATGTTTACTCATATATAAGGGAATTCCATCCCAGGAGTCTACGTGCATTAGAAGGCGAGAAAGGGTAAGAAAATGAGCAAGTCGGTGTTAGATTAGTGAGGTCAGGGTAAGAGAATGGGCGAGTTAGTATACCAGATTGGTTTTTGTGATAAGTAGGCTATACTATAAGAGCAATGATTAATGCACATTTCATACAGCAAATATGCTGATTTTAGGTTAGTTTGAGCTGAACTTCTCCCTTTATATTTCACATTTAAAAAAATGAACATATATATTTCTCACAAGTAACTATTCACATACTGCAACAATAAATTGTATACTTTATGTTTTTTTTTATTAGAATTTACGTTAGTGGCGTTGAATCCTCGAATCGTCTTCAGGTCGCTGATTTGTTGGAACCGAAATGGGCCAATATGACATAATTTTGTATGTGGATGATGACGATGATATAACCAAAAAAATATGTACGATATGTCATATTTCTTGTTTTCTCATCTCGCCGAATCTTTAACACCATGTTGCTCTTCCTAAAAAAAAGTGAAAATGATTTTGGTTTATTTTAAAATTAATATATACGTTTCTGCCCCATAAATACAGCTTTTCTGACTATTAGTTTATAAACATTTACAAACTATTAGAAAATGGCCCGCTAAAGAATGCACTTGATGGAATGGTGGACGAAATAAACATTCATGAAAGATGGTGGACAATGTAGAGATTAATGGATTGCAAGAAGCCGAAGTAAAAGCTGAACAGAGAAGCGCGAATAATGCTGAGTTTACAGCGAAGGACTTCCATTTGGGCCGAAAGTTATGAATTTTTCATTTGATGCATTAAAAGAGATTAGAGAGCTAAATAAAATTAAATAAATATAATTAGGGTAAAAAATTATTATTGAACTGAGATGTTTCATGTGTACTGCGTAAAATCTATTGCTTATCAAAACAGCCGCTTATATTTGTCAAAATTGTAGTGATGGCTCGTAGGCGAAAGGAGTGAAGGAACTATTCACACAAAATCAAATTGAATCAATAAACAAATTAATATATTAATTGAACTAATATTTATTCCACGTTTTAAAGTGCTCAAAATGCGAGTTTCAGGTCCGTTCGGGTTGTAGGATGTTAAGTCTCTGCTATTTTTAGAAAAATGGCATGGGAACTCCGGGTTTTGAGTTCTGCATGATAGCCGCCTTTACCACCAGAATGCAAGACTGGTACTCATTTCCGTTAGGCCCTAGAACCATCATGCTACCAGAAGGTGTACACCAGTATTTAAATTCTAACCCCAAGGGAAATTGCAACTGCGTCCTTCCAGCTTGTAGCGTATTGCCTTAAAAACTAGGCTACGACGTGACCTGGAAGGTAAAGAGATTGTTCGCACTTATTAAGTTGTGGATGCAATGAAGCCTACCTAATTACTTAAAGCAACTTTGAAATTAACTTGGATTAATGATGTTTAATGCACACGTAAATGCTATGTTAATATGACTTAATGATTTAAAAATTAAAACTTTCAAGAAAATAAATATAAAAATATATAAATTTAATTAATTACATTTAAATACATAAACAATTAAAAACCTAAGAGTTATGACTTCAAATAGACCTTCTATAAATAACTGTCAAAAATAACAATAAAATAAGGAATGATCTTTCTGTAAGACTAATGCAAATATTTACAGTTCTGTCCATCTAGATTGTCTCTTCTTCTTTTAACCTCTTCTAGTAACAAAGGCATCGTCTTGTGTTCACACATTACTCTTCCATCATGGAGTTGATGTCTGTTACGTGCAAGATTTTCAATCGCCGTGATTAATAAGAATTTAAGAAGTTTATTTTTTTCTGGAAGGCCTCTATTCTCTTTTCATAACTTACGAAATGCAAAATTGTAGGCTTTGTTCTTCAGATGTCTTGCCATCCCTCCTGTAGCTTCTTTCGATGTCCTTGGCAATCATGTTGAAGGCGATTATCTGTACTACGTACATAACAGTACTGTTAGATTTCTCATTAGGTTCTATCATCTACTTCGAGGAAACAAATGCACAATTTTGTCTTATATCACTCGAGATATTCGACCTTACTCTGCAGAGTGGATACGCATGGATACTATTATATATTTCTACTATAGCACGCTTCTTCGCACACGGATGACTACATTATTATTGGAGTCCATTTCTTTCCGGGTATCCGCGACCGTGCTGCTGTAATTTCTTTTATTGTGTTGATTATGTTCTGCAGGACTTTACCATTTTGGGCATTTTCTACGCAGTATTCGAACTAGTAGTTTCATTGCTGTGCGGAGATAAGCTCTCCATACATCCCTTTCCTTACGAAATGTTTTCCAATCATCCCCTGTATACTTTAAAGTAAGTAAAGTAAAGTAATTCCACTACAGGCCTCAGGAGGCCCTTGGGGTAGTAGGAGGTTAAGGCTCCCACTTTTTCTAGACAATCGGCACTTGATGTCAGCCGGGTTGTCAGCCCTACATGACGGCCGCCTTTACCCCCAGAACAAGCGTCTGGTACTTATTTCCGTTAGAGGCTTAGTCGACCCCAGGGCCATAGTGCCGCCAGAATGTTTGGGTAAGTTTAAAAATCGTGACCACACCGGGACTAGAAGCCTTGACCTTCCGGATTGTAGCGCAGTGCCTTAACCACTACGCTAGCGTGCCCTCTCCTCTGTAAACTTTACTTTCATAAAATAATTGTTAACGCTATTCAACCATCTCATCAATTTCCTACCTACTTGGCTCTTCCCATCTAATTTTTTTTTCAGAAGATCTTTCCATGCCCCCTATCCATTCCCCATTCGTGTCACATGTCCTGCCTATAGCAGTCTACTAGACTCAATTATTATATCTGGTTTTCCATGAAGACTATGTAGCTCGATATTAAGCAGTCTTCTCCATTCGCCGATCTGTGCTTCCATTTTTGGTCCAAAAAAATTCCTAAGATTTTTTTTTTTTTCAAATGCTCGTAAACTTTTCTCCTCGCTTAAAGTAAGAGTCCATATTTCGCATCCACATGAAATAACTGGAGGTAATAACTATTTTACATATTTTCAGTTTTATGATTTTTAGAGGAGTTGGGTTAATAAAAGTCGCTGTAATGCATTTCTAGAAATTAATCTATGTTCAATTAATTTGTGCATCTCGTGTCTCATCGTAATTGTTCGTAAGCATTTCAAATCAATCACTCCTACAAAATTTCCGATATTGTCATTAACTGTTCATTTTCATTATATAATGCAATTCTACGTGTAGCCATCATTTGGTTTTACTTATGTTTTTATTTTGGTTTTACTGATGTTTAAAATCTACACAATACTACAATAAATTACTGAAACATGCCTTCCTCCTGGATCCATATTGCTAATACCAATACGTTATGCCCCAAACTTTATAAGCCTTATAACTTCCTTGTTTATACTTACTTACTCACTGGCACTACCGAACCCGTAGGTTCATGGCCACGCGGACATAAGCTCTCAATACATCCCTATCCTGAGCTAATGCTTTCCAATCATTCCCTATATAATCTACGTCCCTCAAATCATAGTTAATGTTGTTCTCCCACCTCATTCTTGGTCTACAAACTGGGCGTTTTCCCTCTGGCTTTCCTACAAGAAGCTTCCATGCACGTCTTTCATTCCCCATACGTGCAACATGTCCTGCCCACCGCAATCTACGAGACTTAAATGTTCTTATTATATCTGGCTTCCTATAAAGACCAAGTAGTTCATTCTTATGTAGTCTTCTCCATTCACCTGTTTGTTCATCTCTCTTTGGTCAAAAATTTTCCTAAGAACTTTATTCTCAAATACTCGTAATCTCCTTTCCTCCCTTAAAGTAAGAGTCCATGTTTCGCACCCATATAATTTAACTGGTAGAATAATAGTTTTATATATTTTCAGCTTAACGTTTTTTGAAGGGAGTTGGGACATCAAAAGTCTCTGCAATGCATAATAGCATGCATTTCGAGAATTGAGCCTATGTTTAATTTCTTTGTGCATCTCATTCCTATTTGTGATTATTGTTCCTAAGTATTTGAATTCAGCTACTTCCTCAAAATTTCCCTCATTTGTCAATAGCTGTCCATTTCCATTATATACTGAATTTCTACGTGTGACCATATATGTAGTTTTACTGATATTTACTTCCAGTCCTAATTTCTTAGTGTTACTCAATAGTGTGTGCGTGCTGGCCTTTAGTATCTCCTCGCTATCGGCCAATAGTACTACATCATCAGCAACTTCCTTGTTTATTGAGCCCATAATTGACAAGGTGACAGCCTGGAAATAACGTTAATGAAAATGACATTAATATTAACTCTGCCCCTATAAACATTTTATTAATGTAATTATTAGGGCTTTTTAGTCAGTTTATCTGTACAACTTTGTTTGAGATACGCAAAGAGCCACATCGCAATCAGATTAACGATGAGGCCGCGCCTAAAGTACGAACAAACAAACAAACAAACAAACAAACAAACAAACTAACTAACTAACAAACAAGCATCCTTTTTCACACATTAGATTAGATAAATACATATCCAGTAGACGTGTACCAATCACGTATCAACACGAAAAGTTATTCCACGTTAGGGAAAGCGACCCACTTAGAACTATATAACTCGGGGTTCCAACCCCTAAGTGATCTCGTCGGTGTCTAGCGATCAAACTAGCCCGTACGTATCTCGACGCCATTGTGACCAGCTCTACGATGTCACCCTTAATAGTCATTTGCTAAGTCTGCTTCTTTAAAATTTGACTTAACAGAAATAATACAAGTTTTTAAAACAATTGGTTTGCTGGAATAAACTCAAATTTTGTATTTCAGTGGTTTCAAATAAATTTAACTCCCTCCATGGTATCTTTACCTTGTCGTGGTGGAGTGGCTTGCGTGCTTAAATGATCCTGAGAGCTATGCCGGCGGTAGCATTGCTGCCGATAGGGTTACCCATGCCGGACTGGTCGAAGGTGATAAGCCAGACGAAAAAAGTACCTTGGGCGAAAGAGTGACGATCTTTCACCGTAAAAATACAACCGTCAAGAAATGCGGACATGGGTTCAACTGGGGTAAAATTTTCCGGAGGTCAAATAGTCCCCCATTCGGATCTCCGGGCGGGGACTACTTCAGGGAACCCATGCCAAAGGCTCAAACACAGGGACATGTTCCTAGGAACATGGAATGTTAGGACTTTATACAATAGCGGGGCACTAGAGATATTAACGCGGGAATTAGATAAATCACCCTTGGATATAGTCGCTTTACAGGAAGTTAGGTGGCCAGGAGAAGGTAGTCAGGAATCAGGAAGCTTTGCATTATACTATGGGGTGGCAGAAAGACCTGCATTTGGAACGGGATTTTTAGTCAGAAGGAGGATCCTATCCGCTATCCGAGATATTAAGTTTGTTAGTGATAGGGTATCATACATAATTCTAAAGGGTAAACAACATGATTTTATAATTGTAAATGTACATGCCCCCACAGAAGATAAAGATGACAAGATCAAGGATGAGTTCTATGAAGAATTAGAATGCTTATTTGATAGCCTTTCACGATATCATATGAAAAATTATCTTAGGAGATTTCAATGCAAAAGTGGTGCGGGAAGATATATTCAAACCAACAATAGGCAAATTCAGTCTCCATGAAGATAGTAGCGACAATGGGGTTAGATTAGTCACATTTGCCACATCAAAGAATCTCATTGTTAAGAGTACAACATTTCAGCATAGGGATATGAATAAATACACCTGGACGTCCCCAGCGGGAGCAACTCGGAACCAGATAGATAGATATGTATTAGTGGATAAAGATAAACGCGGCACAGGTAAGACATCATTGATGTTAGATCAGTTAAGAGGGGACAGACGGCAAGTAAGATTCATCATCTGGGCAAGGTGAAAATCAGACCAACGGCTATCGCGTAGGAGAGGAACAAACGCTAAAGAGGATTCTGTAAAATTTGAATTAAAAAACTTGGAAAAATGCTGTGATGAAATGCGGCAAGAATACCAAATCAAAAATTGCTAATAGAATTTGAAAGTACTGGAATCTTCAGATGACAAATTGTGAACAAACGAAGAAGAAGAAAACTGATATAAATAAAGAATGGGAGGCTATAAGAGCTACTATTAAATGGTAAGAATCAGAAAGCCATTGGTTGTTTAAAAAAGAGGGCAAAACAAGAAATGGTTTGATGAGGAATGTGCCGACATTGTAAAGAAACGGAAAGCTAGCAAAAATGAAAATGGTTACACGAGCCCAAATGAGCTAAAGTTAGAGCAATTGGGTACTATTAAGGACGGGAAAACCACCAAGTTACTAAAGAGTAAAAAGAGGGGAAAATTTGAGAGAAGAGAGGGAAAGATTAAATGATCTTGATGAAATGAAATGCTGCAAACAAAAAAATAGGAACCATTTCCGAGAATTATATCAGGGAATTAGTATAGAGAAGAAAGGGTTTCAGGCTAGAACAAACATAATTCGGAATGAAAATGGGGATATGATTGCAGATTCTAGGAGTATATTAAATAGATGGAAAGGTACTTTAATCAGCTATTAAATGTACATACAGAACAGGACATTGAGGAGGATATATTTACAGACAGCAGAAATGCTAGTCGCAGAGCCAAGTGCATTAGAGGTTGAAATGGCGATTGAAAAATTGAAGATGTATAAAGCATCAGGTTCAGATGAGATCCCAGCAGAACTGATAAAATCAGGGGGAGAAAAATGATGGACAAGATACGCTGGTTGCTTAGTAAGATTTGGGAAAAAGAAGCTCTTCCAGATGAATGGAAGGAATCAATTATCATACCAATTTATAAGAAAGGAGATAAAACAGATTGCAACAACTACAGGGGCATCTCATTACTTTCAACTTCGTACAAAATTCTAACAAATATATTAGTAAGCAGACTTACTCCCTATATTGATGACATTCTAGGAGATCATCAATGTGCATTTAGAAGAAACAGGTCTACAACAGATCAGATTTTCAGTTTAAGACAGATTTTTAGAGAAGAAATGGGAATATAATGGCACTGTACATCAACTATATGTAGACTTCAAAAAAGCATATGATTCAATTAAGAGGGAGAAGTTGTATAGTATCCTGCTGGAGTTCGGAATCCTAAAAAGTTAGTTAGACTTATACGAATGTGTCTAAATGGCTCAAAGTGTAGGGTGCGTGTAGGCAAACAGTTTTCAGACACTTTTGAAATCCAGAATGGGTTGAAGCAAGGAGATGCACTATCTCCTTTACTATTTAATTTTGTACTAGAGCATGCCATTAAATCTTTAGAGAATGAGGAAGGCTTACAACTCAATGGTATTAATAAGCTGTTAGTTTATGCTGATGATGTAGTACTACTGGCCGATAGCGAGGAGATACTAAAGGCCAACACGCACACACTATTGAGTAACACTAAGAAATTAGGACTGGAAATAAATATCAGTAAAACTAAATATATGGTCACACGTAGAAATTCAGTATATAATGGAAGTGGACAGCTAATGACAAATGAGGGAAATTTTGAGGAAGTGGCTGAATTCAAATACCTAGGAACAATAATCACAAATAGGAATGAGATGCAAAAAGAAATTAAACATAGGCTCAATTCTGGAAATGCATGCTACTATGCATTGCAGAGACTTTTGATTTCCCAACTCCTTTCAAAAAACGTTAAGCTGAAAATATATAAAACTATTATTCTACCAGTTATATTATATGGATGCGAAACCTGGACTCTTACTTTAAGGGAGGAAAGGAGATTACGAGTATTTGAGAAATAAAGTTCTTAGGAAAATTTTTGGATCAAAGAGAGATGAACAGACAGGTGAATGGAGAAGACTACATAACAATGAACTACATGGTCTTATAGGAAGCCAGATATAATAAGAACAGTTAAGTCTCGTAGACTGCGATGGGCAGGACATGTTGCGCGTAAGGGGAATGAAAGACGTGCATGGAAACTCTTGTAGGAAAGCCAGAGGGAAAACGCCCAGTTGGTAGACCAAGAATGAGGTGGGGAGAACAACATTAACTATGATTTGAGGGAAGTAGATTATACAGGGAATGATTGGAAAGCATTAGCTCAGGATAGGGATGTATGGAGAGCTTATGTCCGCGCGGCCATGAACCTTCGGGTTCGATAGTGCCAGTGAGTTAGTTAGTTTAGTTAGTTAGTTCAAATAAATTTAACTTATTAAAGAAAGGGGGCACGCCGTAGCGTAGTGGTTAAGGCACTGAGCTACAAGCCGGAGGGTCGAGGGTTGAAGTCCCGTTGGGGTCAGGATTTTTAAACTGACTCAAACCCTCTGGCGGCACTATGGCCCTAGGGTCGACTCAGCCTCTAACGGAAATGAGTACCAGACGCTTGTTCTGGGGGTAAAGGCGGCCGTCACGCAGGGCTGACAACCCGGCTGACGTAAAGTGCCGATTGTCTAGAAAAAGTGGGAGCCTTAACCTCCTACTACCCCAAGGACCTCCGGGTCTGTTTGTGGGATCACTTTACTTTATTAAAGAAAGGTTTTATTACTTGCTCAGGCTCAGTAAGTCTTCAATTGAGGCAATATTTCTTGTTTCTTTTTGGTTTAATGTGCTTAATTTGAAGATAGTGTATTATTTAACTCTATCATTAATTTATGCTATTGTTTTTGTTTTATCTTGTTTTCATTTTTGTTTTACATATTGTTTTAATTTGTTTCTTTTAAATATCGTAGTATTTGTTTTTTATTTATATACAGAATTTAAATATTTACACATCTTTCTATGCCTAAAGTTTTATTTTTCTTCCCCACTCGTCCCTCTCCATCCAATTCACATCCTCCAGTCCTTTTGCTCTAATTCCGGTTCTTATTTCCTGCATCCACGAGTTTCGAGGTCTTCCTCTCTTCCTTCTTCCAGGTGGACACCATTCCACTGTTTTCCTGGGTAATCTTTTCTTCTTGCATTCGTCGTACTGTCGATACCAATTTAATTGCTTATACCGTATTTGTTAATATATCTAGTTTATTTCTGTGTATAGCAACCTGGATTTTGTTATCCTACTAAATAATTATCAAAATAGTAAGTGATTAATGTTAACCCGTCTCTAGTTTGCGGTAGGCCTTTAAATATATTACGCTACCCTTGTTGCAAGAGACGTGGTCTTAACACAGTATATAAAAATAACTCCTATATGATGAAGATAAAAATAATTATTGAAATACATATTCAATATGCTATATTAGCTTCCTTTACCATGTGGGTATACAGAAATCACTATTCAGACTAGGTTATTCAGTTATACAGTAACAATTACAACAGGAGGAGCAATGATAGGGAGAGAAACGACTTAAGAGGATAATTAGAATGCGTGGTCATGAACTCAAGTACGCGTCCGTCTCCCGATGAGAGTTTGCATTATTGCTTGGTGGGGATTTCGATTTCAATAGAACTTTCACTAAACGGCAGGCAAATGTCACTATAGCGAGATGGTTGTGCTGGATACTGCACGAAATTGTACAAATGGTAGGCCTATTAATACTTACGAGGGAAGTCACATAATAGGTTTTACCAGTTTCAAATTTGTTTGGATAAAGTATACATTAATACACAAGACTCTGCTCTACTCTCTTAAATATTTTTCAATTTGTCCTAGTAGACCTATTTGACTTAACAATGCTCTCTAAAAAATTGGGTAATTAGCGTCGCAAATCGTAAACGTTAACAAAACTAAATATATGTTCACACGTAGAAACTCATTACACACAATGTAACAGGAACTCATCATCATCATCATCATCATCATAGTACATTCACGAATTTAGGCCATTTGTTGACTTGTTTCGGCCTCAAGAGAAACACCATCCAGAAGTCTTTTGAGTGGACGTCCTGGTCTTCGTCTTCCTGCAGGTTGATATCTTAACATTTGTTTGGGTATCCTCTGATCTTCCATTCGATGAACATGTTGCATCCATCTTGACTTATAATCAGAAATTTTGTTTTCTAGTGACGTGTGTATAACCTCTCCTATCCAATTCTCATCCTCACCTTGTCGTGGTACAACCCGTTTTCACAAACGAGGCTCTGAGGACCGAGTCACGGCGGTATAACCGTTCCATCAGGTACTTAGTAAATGCGGTATCCTAATGTCTGTCCAGAGACTAAAAGGTAGCAGCCCTACCACTGGACTACTTAGCGTCGGGCCAGTAACCTGTCCTAAGGAACTTCAAAACTACTTTCAAGTCTCAACACGAAAAAAATCCAGGAGGAATGTAACAGGACCTCACCGACAAAATAATAGTAATGATAGCCATGCAGAGAGCATAATTTTTTGCGAAGGAATATATAGTCCCAAACACGTCGTTTATGAGTTATGCGCAGATGAAGGTGTTCATTTTTTATTTCGAAGTTGTAATTGCGCGGAAAAGTTGCTAATTATATACATAAAAGAAAAAAAAAACATAAAAATCGGTTGACTTCTTCCGGTCACGCAAAGGCTCAAAGTTTGACAAAATATAAAAAAACTTCATTTTTGAGATTATTTTCTTTAATATTTAAATTATATGTTTTCGTAATGTAACAGTTTTTAACGTCTTCAAATAGAGCCTAAAAATATTGTGTTTTAATTTGGTTTAGATCAGTTGGTATCTTCCGGTCGCAAATAAGCTCCAAAATTTGCCAGAATAATGAACAAGTTATATTTTTACGCATTTTTGGTATTTGATAAAAAAACTTCCAGAGTATTGATTGTCAGATCCCACAGATAGACGTAAACGTGCTTAGCAAAAATCAGCAATACCTACTTGGTATTTAAAAAAAAAAGAAACAATTGCAAAAATGAAGTTTTTTTTTCATATTTGGTCATACGTCAGAGCCTTTGCGCGGCCGGAAGATGTCAACCGAATTTAATAATTTTTTTAGCTATATAATTCGCAACTTTTCCGCGCTATTACAACTTAGAAATAAAAAAATGAGTTTTTTCGGCCCACCCTACTGTTCACCTGTAAAGGTCGGAATTGAATACAAACAATTGTACACGTATCATTTTATTGAAAAATACATGTTTTTTACAATAAGTGTTCAAACAGTCGACTCTGTGCCTCATTGCATGTTTGATATCGTCGCAGCAACGGTCGGCCAGCACGGCCGAGGATGACAGAATTATTTTTGACGTGGTCAAAACACTTATTGTAAAAACATGTATTTTTCAATAAAATATTACTTCTGCAATTGTTTGTATTCAAATCCGATCCTTAAGGGTGAACACCTTCATCTGCGCTTAACTCATAAACGACGTGTTTGCGACTATATGTTCCTTCACAAAAAATCATCCTCTCTGCATGGCCTATCAACCCTATAATTTTGTTGGTGAGGTGCTGTTACACCCTGTGTAATGAAAATGGAGATTTAATTACAATTGAAGAATTTGAATAAGTGACTGAATTCAAATACCTAGGAAGAAGAATCACAAATAGGAAACAGATGCACAAAAAAATAAACATAGGCTCAATTCTGGATATGCACGCTATTATGAAATACAGGGACTCTTGTCGTCCCAACGTCTCTCAGAAAAATTAAATTGAAAATATATAAAAATGCTATTCTCCCAGTTGTATATTATAAATGCGAAATATGCCACTTATTTTAAGGGGGAAATATTACGAGTATTTGAGAATAACTTTCTTAAGATCATTTTTGGACCAAAAAAGTTGAACAGACAGGTGAATGGAGAGGCCTACCCAAGAGGGAGCTACATAATCTACATCGGAAACCAGATATAATAAGAACAGTTAAGTCTAGTAGACTACGGTTGGCAGGACATGTGACACGAATAGGGAATGATAGAGTGGCATGAAAGATACTTCTCGGAAAACCAGAGTGAAAACGCCCAGTTGTTAAACTAAGAATGAAGTGGGATAATAATGTTTACCATGATTTAAGGGAAGTAGATAGACGGGGCATGATTGGAAAATATTAATAGAGGATAGGGATGTATGGAGAGCTTGTGTCATCGCGATCATGAATCTATGGATTCGATAGTGTCAGTGCGTCAGTTTGTAGTTAGCGTCGCAAATCAAATCTGGGCATAAAAGCGCCGAGAGATTTTACTTAAATGTAGGCCTATCTTATTTCAGCCTTCAAGTTCTTTTACGCACGCAAATCCATGACACAGGATTTGTGAATTTACTTCCCTTCAAAAGGAATCCATTTTCAGGATGCTTACGTCTTTACAAATCTGTCGATCCTGGCCGGCTTTGAAAATCCGAAACCACTGGCGAGTATAACAATTGATTCGCGGGACAGACTTATCATACTGACATTTTCATGTTCTTGTAATTTTTCATTCATATTCCAATAAAAGAGAAGTGATATCATGTTCCTATGTTCCACACGTCCTTGGCCGTATAATTAATTAGTCAATTATTACATTAGTGTGTTGATGCTTTAATGCATACTCCTCCACGCAACCAGATCTAATAAATGATACATTTTGTCTTTAATATATCTAAAACGATACACGTAATCTAAAAATTTACAATTATTAATAACACTGGCCAACATGATTTTTGTCTCATGAGTACCAATAGCTGTACTTAATGCAGTTTTTTATCCTGTTTTCAAATATGTATTCGGAATTTCTCCATCACCTAGAATATTTTTATTTCAATTCCAATTAATGAATTTAAATAATTATTTTTAATAAACGTTTTTTCGTCCATTTGTCCATTGTAAAAAAACAATTGAGCCGACTCAAATGGTTTCAGCTATGGAAAAGAGATATCAAGGCAAATGGTGCACGATTATTCTTGGACCATCAAGAGGGATGCTCCACCGGCGAAATATAGCAGAAAATCACCATTTCTTACTTCCTAGGTGGGTCCGAATGTTCGAATATTGTGTAGTTACGAATGTAGAAAATATTAAAGTGTTTGAAATTATAAATTCTTGTCTCTCGGAAACCTTGCGTGATGGAGAAAAGCCGATATCATATTTGAATTCAGGAGAAACAATTCTATTAGAATCACATATTTTTCTTTCAGAGACAAAAAAAAATCTTTCTTGTTGCTCAGTGTAATTAGATGTAACATAAGTAAAATATAAAAAAAATTAGTAAAACTTCAAATAATTTCTAATATACTTCTTTTTTTACTCTTAGAGGAACAAGGCTCAATTATTTTGAAGCACATCATGTAATATAATTTTTAAAATTTACAATTCTAATTTGGTTTAGGAGGGTAGGTCTTCAGGAAGAGTTTTTGCATCGGACACAATTGCTTTCACAATATTCCAGGAATTTCTACCCTCACATGAACCAGCACCACGTTGCGGACCCACCGCTCTGGCACCTGGTAGAATACAGTCAAGGGCACATGTTTCAATACTTACTTACTTACTGGCATTATCGAACAAGTAGGTTCATGGCCGCACGGACATAAGCTATCCATACATCCCTATCCTGAGCTAATGCTTTCCAATCATTCCCTGTATAATCCACTTCCCTCAAATCATAGTTAATGTTATTCTCCCACCTCATTCTTGGTCTACCAACTAAGCGTTTTCCCTCTGGCTTTCCTACAGGAAGCTTCCATGCATGTCTCCCATTCCCCACACGTTCAACATGTCCTGCCCATCGCAGTCTACGAGACTTAACTGTTCTTATTATATCTGGCTTCCTATAAAGACCATGTAGTTCATTCTTATGAAGTCTTCTCCATTCACCTGTCTGTTCATCTCTCTTTGGTCCAAAAATTGTCCTAAGTACTTTATTCTCAAATACTTGTAATCTCCTTTCCTCTCTTAAAGTAAGAGTCCATGTTTCACACCCATATAACATAACTGTTAGAATAATAGTTTTATATATTTTCAGTTTAACGTTTTTTGAAAGGAGTTGGGACATCAAGAGTCTCTGCAATGCATAATAGCATGCATTTCCAGAATTGAGCCTATGTTTAATTTGTTTGTGCATCTCATTCCTATTTGTGATTAATGTTTCTAGGTATTTAAATTCAGCCACCTCCTCAAAATTTCCCTCATTTGTCATTAGCTGTCCATTTCCATTATTTAATGAATTTCTACGTGTGACCATATAGATCAAAAAATTATCCAGATCATATGGGAAATCAAATGGAACTCCTTCCTGACACGTATTTCCCGAAGTGTTTGATTATGCGCAATTTCGTGAAAATATAACCAACTCATTGACACTATCGAACACGTAGTTTAGGCCGCGCGGCTCTTCATACATCCGTATCTGGACGTAATGTTTTCCAATAATCGCCAGCAGAATTTACCTCCCTCATATCATGGTTAATGCTTTTCTTCCACCTCAACCTTGGTCTACCGACTGGGTATATTTTTCTCCGACTTTCCTACAATAAATTTCCATGTCCCGCTATTATTTCATCATTATGATCATCATCCTTCACCGGTGTGGAACAACGGAAAATTACCACACCTGTAATTTCCATGAAAGCTGCAATGCATAGCATGAAAATGCTATAATTGCAGTGAATGACCTGCCTTGGAGCAGAATTAATATGGATGGATGGATGGATGGATGGATGGATGGATGGATAATGAGTAATAAAATGCATTCACATAATAGAGCTTATGTTTTATTCCTTTATGCATCTCATTCCTGTTTGTAATTATTGTTCCTAGGTATTTCAATTGTGCCTCGTCTTAAACATTTCCCTCACTTGTAATTATCTATCCGTTTCCATTATATAGCTAATGGATTTCTATGTATGACCAATTGTTTAGTTTTATTGATGTTTACTTCCAGCGCAATTTCTTGGTGTTGTTTAATAGAATGGACACATTGCCCTTAGTGTCTCCTTTCTATAGCCTAAAATACTACATCATCAGTAAGTTATATATCAACAGTTATTTAACATTCATTTGCATACCTTTTTCTTATCATCTAATGATTTTATGGCATGTTGTATTGCAAAACGGTAGTGGTAAAGGAGAAAATGCAACTCCTTGTTTAACCCACAGCGATTTTCAGAAGTATCTGGATACTGTTTACCTACCCGCACTTACTCTTGCTATCATTTAGACTCATTCGAATCAGCCTAACTAACTACTTTTTGGAATTCTGAGGTCTGCTTACGTTGCATATTTTACATATACGTGAAACATGTAGAAAATTGTATTTTTTACATTACAGATTACCCGGCAAATAATAGTGTAGTATTAACTTACTGTATGCCCGAAGGTCAGATTTTTATCTCTAAAAGTTATTTGGACAGTTTAAGATAATTTTTCTAACAAGAAGTTATTGAATTAACACGTAAAATGATAATCTTATTATTCCGAAAATATTAAAAGAGGATAATGATATATAAAAATTAGACAACGAAAAGAAAAATCACCGATTTAGGTTGTAGTCAAAGCTTCCATAAATGACCAGTAAAAATTATATTCCCCTGGAACAAATAGATTCCAAGAAATAAATTGTACTTTAACATTAGAAATATAGAAATTTACGGAACCCCTTATAAAGATGTCTATTATGTTATTATTTTTAATAATTAATTTACATACCGTATAATCTTGTTATCAAAAGTGTATTGTGGTACCGAAAATAAGCAAATGCTTTCATAACTTTTATACTCTATTTCAGGAGAAAAGCAGTCGAGGGAGAAAAGAGTCCCTGATCTCCTCGCACTCGTAACCGTCAGCAGGATGAAAGAGAAGGAGGGAGAAATACAAAAGAATTCGTTGTTCTTTCTCAAGTTGACTTTACCTCCCATTGGTATTTCTTCTATTCGACACGGTCTAATATTTGTCTTGCTCTTTTGGCCCCAGTATTCAACTCGCTCCGCCTTACGAAGAACATAAATTTACAGTAGATGGCTTTTGTTTTGTTTGTTTCATGGAGGTCTCTTCTATTTGGTCGACTTGAGTGACCGTAAGGGGAACCAAAGCAAGATGCCTCTGGGATGGTGTATGGAGACGACAAATTCGATCTCAAACTCCTAGGTCAATGAATTGAAGAAAAAACAAACATTTCAAAGTAATTCAACATTTACGGTGCTTTCAACGCACCCTCGTCAAACTTGCGACTTTTACCAAGACTTTCCTTATCTGTAAATAAAACTGATTGTTTTTAATTAAACTTCCCTTTTTCCGTATTTTTACCCTTTTTTAAGTTTGCATTGCTCTTGCTATCCAAGTTTCCGAAGAAATGGAAATTGTAACAGTGCGGTACTTCATAATCAATTTTACCCTGTAGACGGGAACAGTGGGCCAGAATGTGTAATCACTACAAGAAAATTAATTAATGTAACATAAGGAACAGTAATCACAAATAGGAATGAGATGCACAAAGAAATTAAACATAGGCTCAATTCTGGAAATGCGTGCTATTATGCATTGCAGAGACTCTTGATGTCCCATAATATATAATACTATATAATATATAAAACTATTATTCTACCAGTTATATTATATGGATGCGAAACATGGACTCTTACTTTAAGGGAGAAAAGGAGATTACAAGTATTTGAGAATAAAGTATTTAGGAACATTTTTGGACCTAAGAGAGATGAAGAGGCAGCTGAATGGAGAAGACTACATAACAATGAAGTACATGGTCTTTATAGGAAGCCAGATATAATAAGAACAGTTAAGTCTCGTAGACTGCAATGGGCAGGACATGTTGCACGTATGGGGAATGAAAGACGTGCATGGAAGCTTCTTGTAGGAAAGCCAGAGGGAAAACGCCCAGTTGGTAGACCAAGAATGAGGTGGGAGAATAACATTAACTATGATTTGAGGGAAGTAGATTATACAGGGAATGATTGGAAAGCATTAGCTAAGGATAGGGATGTATGGAGAGCTTATGTCCGTGCGGCCATGAACCTACGGGTTTGATAGTGCCAGTGAGTAAATAAGTAAGTAACATAATTTAAGAATTCATGATTTTGCTTGCTATCAGTTGTCTATAATGGGGATCATGTTATATTGTTTGATGTCCCATTGCCAATGATCCCGTAGTCCCAGTGAAATATCGAGCATTTCACGGTTCACCGCTGTAATGATCAGCATACTGTAGCTTTTGTCACAATCCTTTATTAAACCTCTATCATTTATATATTCTGGCATTTGTGATATTGTTACCTATATATATATATATATATATATATATATACATACATGGATCAATTAAATAATTAACAATTACGTGGGTGTCTCCGGACTGTTAGGCCAAACTATTACCGTAGTTGTAGTAGTCGAAACAGAGTATTTTAATTAGGAAATCATATACAGACGATGACCGTTTTTAGTTCCACAAATATTTAAAAATATGTGGACGTTTATAATAATTACTATGTACATTTATACACATAATAAAAGTTGGGACCACTAATTTGAATAATATGGTACAAAAATACGTTACAGTTCGTTGAATTGAAAATATACGTCTTATGCCGTGGCCAGCTTGAACGCTGGATTTCGCAACTTATGGATACATCCAATCTATTTGTATGAACTTCCACCCGAGGAAATTTCTGTCAGGATCTTGATTTACTGTTATTTTGAACAGAGACCTACGATATATCAGAGAGTTCTGAAAAAAATTCAAGTGAAGTTATACTGTCAACAGTTACGAGCCCTAAGCTGTTTATCGGTATCCAGCTAAATGATATATTCGTATCTGAGCCATATATATATGTGTGTGTGTGTGTGTTAGGCCTATAATTACATTTTTGACATTGAGCAATGCAAGCTTAATATGGAATTATAAGAAAAAATAAGTGCCTGGACGGGATTTTAACCCGGACCTCTGGGTTGGTACTCCATCATGCTATCCATTACACCACCGGGCCAATCCAATGTTTGTATTGGATTTGCCCGATGATGTAATGGCATTTATTTTTCTTAGGTCATATATATATATATATATATATATATATATATATATATATACACACATAGTGTTCTGCCCAAGAGCAGGCCTTTCACTGCCAACTCACCATTCTCCACTCTTTCTTAACTCAGCTTTCCTTTTTTTGTATCCGCATGCAAACCATTTATTTTAATATTGTCTATCATCTGATGTCTTCTTCTGCCTCTAACTTTCTTTCCGTTGACCATTCGTCATATTTAGCAGATAAGGAAAATAACATAATTAAGTGTAGAAAACACTTCGTATTCTTTCTCGATCGTACAATTTCTTGAATCCTAGTCACAACTATGTGTTAATATCATGTCTCTACTTAATTAAATAATGTAGATTACACATCGATTTCTGTTTTAAAAATATACTGATCGCCAAATCAGGTCTTTTTATCTTCAAATACATTTAAAATTAAAACTCCCGGCGGCTCAGTAGCACAAACATTTTGACAATCGCCTCTCACAGTTGGAGACTCGAGATCAAATCTCGGCCACTACATGTGGCTTTCCCGGTAGACGAAACGGAGTTTCGGTAGATTTTTCTCGGGTTTTCTCCAGTTTTTCCCTACCACAATTCTATTCCACCATTTCTGCATACTCATCTGATCCATTTCGTTAATCCGGCCATGTGACGGTGCATGATTGGCCGACACACTTGTCTCTCATAGAACTCTTATAATGCATGAACTTCTTCCCTTCTCATCCCCCGACCCAACCCTGCTTTAGACACGATTTGAGGTTATTATATTATAATTAAGACTTCTGACTGATGTCTGATAAAAAAATCACAGGTGACTGAAACGATCTTTAATATACAGATTAGAAGGAATTACTACACAAGATTTTTGTATCAACGATTACGTTAGTAGTAGTAGTAGTAGTAGTAGTATTTTCTGTTGCTATTATCCAGAGCATTGATCCTCAACCACACAGCTCCATCGCACCATATTCCGAGTAAAACACTCAAATTGAGTGAAACGGAGTTAAGGGAGGTAATGGGTGAAATTTTCGATCAAATTTAGCATTTTTTGTTTTTTGTATTAAATAATAATACTATGTACCTTAAAGTATAAGTTGGTGAAGTTTCAGTGTCCTATAGAGCTTGCAAGTCTCCCTAATGACGGTAGGACGGCATGTATGCTACATTTTCAATTTAACTGCATGGAAACTATCAAATAGGCTTTTCCACACTTTTATTTTCATTGCATTTCAATTCATTTAAATCAAAATAGCATTGACAAATTTAATGATAGAAGCACGACATTTTTCACTGCATGTCCCACATACTATGGCGAACAATTCTGTGCATGGATTTTCAAACAACGTTGGTAGTTTTTGAAATAAAAAAAATAAAGTATGCGTAGTAATCTAAAAGAATAAATTTTCATACGCAGAGGATGTATATTTTTTGCCTTCCTTTATTTTAATGATATAGAAAATCCAATGCATAATGTTGTTCTACATAAGTCAGTGGTCGTGTAGGGAAAAATTCAAAAATGTAACTAAAAATTATGGGACTAATTAAAAATTTTAATATGCAAATTTTTAAATGGATTTTCTTCAATAACTCAAAAACTTTTAAGCGTAGGAGGATGAAACCTCAGTATATTACCTATTATGGCATGAATGTGTGTACAAAACATCAAGTATGTAGCTTAAAAATGTAAAGTAGAAATTACAGCCATCACCCCCCTTAAATTTTATGGAAACCTCAGAAGTAGCTTTTTCGCTACTTTTTCAGTGAATACACCATCATCTTATATAGCCTCATTTCACATTTTCAATCGAACGAAAAATTATCTCTACACTCGAAGATACCTTATCTTCTAGAGAAAACAAGTATATATGTCCTTTGCAAATTCGTATAATTAGAGCATTTTCCCTAAAGTTCTAATAGAAATATATTGCAATTAGTTAATACAAACGTTATTACAAATGTTAATTCTAATGTTATACATTTAATAATTTGGATGTGTATAATACTATAGTGCGTATGTTAAGCAATACAATTATTATTTCCTACTTCGTTGCTTTCCACAAACGAAAGAATAAGGAATCGAGAATTGCAAGCTTTCGGAAGAAGATACAGTGCCGTATGAAGTGAAATGGAAAATTCGAACAAAGCTGTTATTACTCTCAACTTTCCTTAACCGGGTGCCAATTAGAAATATTTACGTTTTCATGCATTTAAACATGCTGATCTGAAATTATATTAAATAAACAATCGCTATTGATTTACGTTTGGAATTATTCAACAACTGTGAAGTACCTCGAATCAGAAAATATTACATAAGATATAAGGGACATTCCATACGAAATCTGCAAAAAAATTGTGAAAATTGAACCCACATTTTTAAAAGTTTGCCATTTCTTTTACAGTGAAACTTTATGATATACTGAATATCTGAACCGAATTTCAAGTCTTCGCTTGGTGTAATAAAAGAGTAATAGAGCTGTCAATCTATCGTATTGTTTTAAATAGTCTCTTTTATAAAATACATTTCTCGAAGTATGGCTATTCCCTCAACTTGAAAAGATAGTCACATTATAGATGATTTTATGCTCTTTCGCTTGAAAATTAGTATGTTAATATTTACGTTTTTCTGAAGGGCGTAAATGCAATTAATATGCGATTGACCTTCCTCACCAAAAATTTTATAAAATCAAAAAGTGCCACATTATTACCTGAACACCAGTTAATTTTTTGTAATTAGTATTAAAGTGGAGTCTTGAAAGGAAACTACCAAAAATAATTATTTTTCCTAAAATCTCCTATGTGTAAGACTGCCCGCAATACCTTTCGCGTGAGTGGAGATCGCTCGCCTCGTACAAACAATGACGGAGCTACTTGGTAATAATCCTTTGCGCACTTACAAATATTTTATTATTGTTATTATCATTACATTATTTTTATTATCATTATTACAATTATTACATCATCACCATCATCGTGGACAAGTGGTTAATCTGCACGCCTCCGATTCCGAGGTTCGCGGGTTCAAACTCGATAGGAATCAATGACATTTTAAAGGCGTAACAATTCTGAATGTAGCTTTCTCCAGAAGGAAGGAAATCCGTGAGTCCCGTGTCGTAAATTTATGGTACGTAGGAGAATCTCGCGCTTGAAATAAATTGCTACATAATAAACGTCATTAAATATAACAATCTTTATTGATATATTCAGTAGGTGGTTAATTTTGTGCTGATTTTGGCTAATGTATAGTTTAATTTAAATTACTAAACAGCTACGAATTCAAGCTGGTAGGCCTATTAAAATAGTTTCTAGAGAGTAGTTTTTGTAATGTGTTGTAATATTTTGTACTTGTAGCCTACGCCAATGTCTGATGTTGAATATTGTAAATAATGTTAAGCTATCGATAATAATTTATAACAATTTTCATGCTGTTACAAGTAATATTTAAGAGGTATAATTATACAGTATTTTATTGGCTTGGTATCACTTACTGATCTTGCATCCCCTACTCATGACATATCTAAGATGATATTAAAGTGCACTATAATATTAGCTTTTATTATAAGCTAAATTATTGTTATAGTGTTTAATTTAATGTCTAAACTTCCCATTATTCTCCTTTTATAACACAAAATGTATACCTCTACGATTATTCTCTCATTCCAGAAACATTTAAAGAAATTGTAAAATTATATATTAACACATAATATTGTTAATAACTATTGTATACTAATATATGCATAATTAAAATTATATTTAACTTCTAACTCACCATTCAGTCTTTGTAGATCTGCAAACTTGTGAGTTAAAAACAATAAGATATTATTTTTAATTCGACTGTGACACTTAAAATGACGAGATGCACTAAACATACACACTGATGTAAATCAATGTCTAGTCTGTAATCTGAACTTGATAATTGTTGACGTAAAACAGATGTTTAAGGAAGACTTGCTGACACTGCATTATTATTGTTTGGTAGGAAGTGGTACGAGTATTAAAACATTCGGTTTTATTTGGAAGTGATATTCTTATAACAAACACTACTTCGTCAACGTTATCAGGGTACAATTCAATACACTGAATAAAAAGTTATTTTAACAATGAAATTAGTAATTATAACATAATACAATTTATACACAGGTTTATTCAATTAATGATGAAATAGTTTTTATTATATAATATTACATTTAAACTTTAACTAAAAAATTGTAAACAAAATAAATAATTTGTGTTTAAAAAAGGGCAGAAAAGATTACGGAGTACTTGAGAATAAAGTTTTTTAGGAAAAATTTTTGGATCAAAGAGAGATGGACGGACAGGTAAATGGAGAAAACTACATAATAGTGAGCTACATGATCTGTATAGGAAGCCAGATATAATAAAAACAGTTAAGTCTCGTAGGCTGCGATGGGCAGGAAATGTGGCACGTATGGAAGATGAAAGAGGTTCTTGGAAATTTCTGGTAGGAAAACCGGAGGGAAAACGCCCAGTTGGAAGACTAAGAATGAGGTGGGAGAATAACATTATACACTGATTTGAGGGAAGTAGATTATACAGGAGATAATTGGAAAACGTTAGCTCGAGATGGGATGTATGGAGAGCTTATGTCCGCGCTGCCATGAACCTACAGGTTCCACAGAGCCAGTGAGTGAGTTAGTTATGAATAATTTGTTTTAATAATTCACAGTAAACGTAAGCAACATAGCTCTTTACTTCTCACTTCAGCAATAAAATTTGATAAATAAATATATTCTGCGTAAGAATTAAAATATCGCCACTTTTATAAATTTACGGTACTGTTCCATTAAGCAGAACATATAATAATCTATTCGATTTAATGGCAGTTTGAAAAAGTCACTGATGAAGCTCTTTCAATAAAGTACGCGCGCGACCTTGGTCGTGAAATGAATCTGCTGCGCCTTGGACCCGCGAAAAATTTTTACGAAAATAAAAACAACAATTATATTGTCTGAACTATTCAACTCTCCAAAAGGGTAATTGCTGGAAATTAACCCTTATTACGTGAATAGTATCCTGTATTTTTTCCGTTTTCATTTTTTGATATGTACTTGCAGTAAACCGCCATAAAACAGAAAATTGACACTGAAATAAAAATATCCTAATTATAAAAATAACACCCTTAAACTACATGACATCACCTATATAAATATGTTTGAAACAAATTTTTGATATTTACTGTTTCAGAAATATTAGTTAGTAAACGTTTCAGTTTATCATATTTACGATAATTTTAGATCATCATAACTACGAACCTATAAATGATAAAAATTAAGTTTCTGTATTAATACGTTTATAAATGTATTCACTATATTTAGGGATACATAAAATTAAAAAAATAAATTGCAAGATTTTTTGCTGTCCGATTTGATATGGATTGTCCCATAATTGAAATTGTCAAACACATAGAGGTCTATATGCAAAAACGGTGTTAAGAAAAGTGTAGCTGATCAGTTCCGGGCACTGAAAGTGAATTCAACAATAGCCTATTTTTAAAATTAAGAATTTGGCTCGTATGAAATATAAATTCACCAAGAATGAGGTGGGAGAATAACATTAACTATGATTTGAGGGAAATAGATTATACAAAGAAAGATTGGAAAATATTGGCTCAGGATAGGGATGTATGGAGAGCTGATGTCCGCGCGGCCATGAACCTACGGGTTCGATAGTGCCAGTGAGTTAGTTATGAAATATAAATTCATTCGGAATGCACACTTTGTAGACCAATAGCATAGATTATGGTGCATTCAGTAAATACCTTCTGGTGTCGTCGTAAACAACACTGATGCTCTTTTGGGTTCTTTCAAGTTGTGTCCCTGAGGGCACATAAAGTCAAATGAACTTGGATGTTTAGGCTCAGGTGCAAGTATCCTGAAGTTTGTATCCCAAACACATGTCCTGACACCCTCGATATATTGTTGCCGACGGTGACATTACATCTGTCACTAGTTTCTCAAGTACGAAAGTCTCAAGTATTCTGTTATTCTGCATTTTAACGAAAAAATACACGTTCCTCGAATTAACAACTTTTCTGATAGATATCCCTAGAGAGAGATATGTGTTTGCTTTCTGAAATGTCAAAAGAAACTAGTAAGGTAATTATTAGTAGATCAATATCAAATCGCATTATGGATCAAAATATATCTGAATGTCTTTTTTTACACGCTTTATATTAGCTTGACCTGTATATATCTATGTAACGGAATCTTTCAACGCGATTTTCACCCACTTAAAATCATTGGATCGACTTGAAACTTTGTATACTTACTTGTAAAGGACCAATGACAATATAATAATTTCATAATTGTTTTCTAAATTCCTGGCCAGAATCATCAGAAAACAAAAAAAAAATGTCTGTGTAATTATGTAACGGAATCTTTCAACACGATTTTCACCCACTTAAAATCATTGGATCGACTTGAAACTTTGTACTTGTAAAGGACTAATGACAATACAATACTTTAAAAATGTTTCGAAAATCCTGGCTAGAAACAGCAGAAAATCAAAATAATAAAAACCGGTATAATAGGTTGCGGATTCAACTTCTTACTCAATCGTTGTAAGAACTCAGTTGGTAGAGCGGTGGACAGTAGTGGTATATAATTTCAGTAATCCGTAGGTCGCTGGTTCAAATCCGGCCCGGGGGATTCTTTTAGTAGAGTATTACATTTACAGTAGTATCGAATTTAAAGATATTTATATATATATATATATATATATATATATCTTATTCTGTAAAATATTAAAACTAAAAAAAATAATAGTTTAAAAAAACTAAAACAACACGCTTTATTACAAAACCGAACTAAAAAATTAAAAATAATTTTAATTTTCAACACGCTTGGGATAAAATTAAAGTGGTCAACAAAAAAATCATCTCCAACACATCTAGAATAAAACTAGAATTATCTACAAAAAAAATAATTTTACCATCAAATGCGTGGGGTGCTCTATATCAATTAAAATGTTTGATAATAAACAGATATTGGTAGAAGTAAAGTATCTAAGAAGAAAATGTAAAAACCATATAAAGCACCCCACGCTTTTGATGGTAAAATTATTTTTTGTTGTTGATAACTCTAGCTTTATTCTAGATGCGTTGGAGATGATCTTTTTGTTGACCACTTTAATTTTATCCCAAGCGTGTTGGAAATGAAAATTATTTTTAATTCTTTAGTTCGGTTTTCTAATAAAGCGTGTTGTTTTAGTTTTTTAAACTATTATTTATTTATAAATGAATGAGAAGAAAATAAGAAAACTATTCATTACATTACATTTTTTTAGATAAAAGTGAAGTTTAATCACTTTATCAAATATTTTCGATTGGTAAATTTGTAAGTAACAAAATATTGCTGTCTAAGTAATAACTAGTTCACTGGAATTTTATGGAAGCTATTTTTACATGCAATATGTTAGATCTTAGAAACTGTGTTGAAAGTAAAATTTGATGATATAAGGGTGCACCGAAAAAATGCTTTATTTTAGCTGGCAGAGTTAAGACCATAAGGCCTTCTCTTCCACTCAACCAGTGATTAGTATAATTATACAAAAATTACATGCTTATTACAATTTTAAGATATTAAAATACAGAACTAAACAAAGTGCAATAATGGTGTAATCTAATACTAGCTAATGCTAACAAAAACATGGGATATAATACAATTAAAACGATATATAATAAAGTAAGTCGTTTCCTAGAAGATTATTTATAGAATGTTGTATATAGTTTTTAATACACAAGTGATCTTCTTGGTGATAAAATATTAAAATATATATGCAGTCAATATGCCCGTTTCACCAATTAATGTTTTAAAATGGTCAACAAGTTTCTACAGCCAAGCTGTCATTCTCAAGACCAGATATTGACTGAGTCAACAAGTTTCTACAGCCAAGCTGTCATTCTCAAGACCAGATATTGACTGAGTCAATATCTGGTCTTGAGAATGACAGCTTGGCTGTAGAAACTTGTTGACCATTTTAAAACATTAATTGGTGAAATGGGCATATTGACTGCATATATATTTTTGTATATAGTTGTTATGCAGTTAATGTTTTCATTGTGTCGAACTTAATGTGTTAGTTAATTTGTATTTAAATATTTTATATTTCGTAAATTTTATGTTTTAGGAGTTGAGATGAAATATTAAGGTAATTCAAATTAAACTCAAATTTAGGTGATTTTTTTTGTCCAATGCCACCAAATTGCCTTTTATGACATTTTTGGCTTTCTCCACTGGTATTGGCAGAATTGTAATCCATTTCTCAGGTTGGAGCACCTGTAAGACGGAGTAACATTACCTCGATGATATGATGGGTGACAAATGACAATGAAGCGCCAGGAGAGATCATAACCTAAACCTAGCATACATTCCAGACCACAGGCAATCGCAGAAATTATTCCCTTTGAGGAAAAATTCTTATGGTCTGACCTGGAATCGAACCCGGAACCTCGTGAACTGTAGGTCAGAAACGTATACCACTATTCCATGAGGCTACATATATGATGCCTGAAACACGATTGAAATGAGTAGTTTTCACTTTAAATAAAAATGGTTCGTATTAATTAGTCATACTCTATGATTAACGCTAAATCGATTAATTATATTGTGAAATCTATTACTGTGAAATTAATAACTCGTTGATGGAGAAACTGGTCATCAATGCATAGAAATGATTCAGCGATGCGTGAACTTCCTTATTACCTAAACCACAATCGAACCATCCAACGGAACGATACATGCTCATTGTGAGCCCCACACCCTACTACGGCAAGTACCCACAAACAAGTGCAATGAATTTCTCACGTGATTGGATTCAAGGATGCGATATGTTTATACCTACACTTTTTCATCTAAAGCGTCGTTTCTATGAACTATTTAATGCTTACCTCCAATGTTTATATCAAACACAACCGCACGATTTTTTTTCCACATAATTTAACTTTGATTTTGTGACTCTTAGGGTCGGTTTCACCAACAGAGGTAACTGTATTACGCCAGTTTAAGCTCTGCATTACACACAGGGAAATCGGCCCTTAGACCTATACATTTATTCACCGATTTAATCTTAGGTTTTCCTTTATATCTGCATGAATTCGTTCCTGAGGAGCAGAAGTTCTCTTCATTTTCCCCGGATAGGCCGTGGCGTCCATTTAGCCATCTTTGTAGGTACTTCTATTGTCTCGATTGTATTGAGTTTTTAGGAACGTTGTTAAAACAAAAGTTATTACGATAATTAAAATGTTTGCTGCAGCTGGTACTCCTACAACTACCAGAACTACTACCACTACTGCTACTACTGCTACTACCACTACCACTACTACTACCACTACCACTAACACTACCACTACCACTACCACTACTACTACTACTCGACTGCTACTACTTAAACGATAACCTGTTGGAAACTATAATTTTTCCGAATGAGAATATCAAAAATGTATTGTTATGATACTATTATATTTTACTTTTACATTATATATCTTCTTCTTCTTCTTCTTCTTCTTCCTTTCATGTCAAAGACCTAGCGGTCTGTTATGGTCTCATTCCAACGTTTGAATGTCTGCCCATTGATCTCTTGCCTGGTGGCTGGTAATTTAAGATTTGACGTGGTATGCTTGTTCTGGTCATTATTCTTACGTGAGATTTTCAGTTGTTTCTGTATTTTTGCACATATTCCATGATTGATTCTATTTGTAATTCTTTGAGTATCTCAGAATTCCTTTTATGATCCGTTCTTTAGTAACCTGCAGTACGTCTCAAAAATTACATTACCGGTATATATAAATAATTTATATACGGGATTTGAGTGCTACGTGATAAATGGGTAACTTTAGTATTTGAGGTTTTTGTAATTATTTAGTTTTTCTGTGTTATCCACAAAACTCTTAATTAGAAGTGTATTGTTTGTTAATTAAAGCATATTGTCTTTATTATGTTAATCATATCAATTAAAAATTGAACCATACAATTAGATAAATCATATATTGAAGATGTCCAGAGCCTTAGCCGAACAGCTTATGCCAATATGCCTTGGTGCAGTGCTACGGAACTTATGCTGGTTCGAATCCCATAGGGAAGAGAATTTTCGTATGCAGTGTCAGCCAGTATGGAACAGGTGGCGACCAAGTATTGTTGGAAATTTATGTAGCTACAATAAATAGCGGCTCCAGGATGGAAAAAACAGCAATAACGGCTGGGAGACCTAATATGCTAACCACGTATCACCCCTATACCATCTAGATGATCGTTCACCTATACGATTCAGGCCTATCGTGCCTTTAAGTTATTTTTTATAAAATGAAGTATCCTCAACTCATGTCCAACACAAGGTCGGGTCGAAGGATGAGATGAGATTAAGCCCCCTGTATTGAAATCTGTGAATGACAAGGGTGCCGGCCGACCACGCCTGACGCACCATTACGGGGGCAGATGAACGAAATGAAACAAAATGGATGAGATGAGAATCTAGAAATGGTAGAATGAATTTGTGGCTGGAGAAAACGGGAGAAATCCCCGAGAAAAACGTGCCTAAGCTCCGTTTCGTCCATCACGAAACCCATATACAGTGGGCAGATGAACAAAATGAAACAAAATGGATGAGATGAGAATGTAAAAATGGTAGAATGAATTTGTTGCTGGAGAAAACGGGAGAAATCCCCGAGAAAACATGCCTAAGCTCCGTTTCGTCCATCACGAAACCCACGTACAGTGACGGAGACTCGATCTCGGGACCCTAGAGGCGAGAGGCGAGGGTCTAAACGCCACCGAGCCGCATAGTTTTTATTCTATTGATTATAATTTGTTAGAGTAATTTGCAAAAAAACGAAAATAATTCCTGTTATACTTTTTAAATAAAAAATAAATGTTTATAACACACTCCTTATTAACAGATATATAAGCTTAGAGCCATATATGATAAATTCCAACCCGCCTTGTTACAAATCTGTATTATTGTTTACTGCCTTTATACAACATGTGTATTTTTTAAGTCTAAAATGTCAATGTCAATGTCAATGGGTGAAATTGATTGAGAAGATATATATTCATACCTCTGGAATATTACTTACTACATCTCGATTATAGTAACTAAAGAGGAATAGCATAATAGCCTTCAAAAACTTCAGAACTAGTGATCTACATTTTGGACCCGATTGAATTTTGATTACCGCTAATTGTCTTTGGTTCCGAGGTACCGTACGCTACTTCAAATTCGGCCCATATCAACGTGTTTAACAGGACGTGAAAATTCTAAATACGGCTTCTTTTGAAAGGAAAGTAAAGCCTTGTGACTCATTTCTTAGACTTACGGCACATAAAAACTTAAGAGCGAGTTGAGAAGTCTCCGAACAACACTTGTGGACACTTTCACAGCCAGATTTCAATTGCGAAGGCGATGACCCGGGTTGTTAGAGAGCGTGTTAAATTAAAATACAATCTATTTACCCACCTGATCATTTCATTACACAGGGTGTTTGTATATTCCGCGTTAAAAAATTCTAGGGCTTGTAGAGGGTACTGGCTAGATAACGCTTCAAATAGGAACTTTTTTCTCGGAAACGTACAGTACCGTTTTCGAGCTGCAGGTACAGAAATTTCGCATTAAGCGTTTAAATGTCCCATATCTTCCGGGCATAAGTCGATAGTAATTTAAATATTTACGACTCAATTCATTACACTTATAACCGAATATTCACGAATTTTGTGAAAATGTCCAAGATCAAGGGGAAAATATAGAAACCTCACTTTGTTAGTGTATAAATAAGATGGAGCGAGTGTACCAGAACACGATTCACAGGTAGAATTTGTGCAACGAACTTGGTAGTCGCCACATCCAACCTCTGTCATATAGAATACGTACTAACCACAATATTAAGAAAAAAAATCTTTGTTTCTTTATAAACAATTATTCTTCCAGTAACACAGTGAAGTTTCATTATTTTTCCCCTGACATTGGTCAATATTACAAAATAATTGGATGTTGGGACGTATGAATATAATAAACCGAATATTAAATCCTTAAATTACTATCAATTTATCCCCGGGTGACGAAGGAGAAGTAAATTTTTAATGCGAACTTGATGTATCTACAGCACGTAAACGGTACGTTCCCGGATTAAGTTTCCTATTAAAAAACCCTGTCTACTACGTCCCCATTACAAGCCCTAGAAGTATATAAAGGTAATATCTGAACACCCTGTACATTATATTAATCTTCAGCATTCATGAGTATATAGTGTACTAGGACTGTATACAGAATACTGTAATAAATTGCTGACTCACTGGCACTATCCAAGGTTAATTGCCTCTCGGATATAAGCTCTCCATACATTGATATCCTGAGATAAAATTTTCCAATTATTACCCCTATTATAATTCATCCCATATCTCATCCTTTGCCTCGTTCTAAACAGATTTATTCTGGTTTTCTTACAAGAAGATTCATGGCACATTTTGCTTGCTTTCTTCTTGCTAAATGTCCTATCAATTGCAGTCCATGAGACTCAAATATTCCTATTATTTCAGGATTACCATGAAGAAGATGTAGTTCACTGTTATTTATTTTTCTCAATTCAACTTTTGCTCCCTCTCTTATTGCTCCTAAAGTGTTGGTAAGAACTTTATTTTGAAATATACGTAATCTTTCTACTCTCTTAAAAAAGACCATGGTTTTCATCCTTTTGGTATAACTAGGAAATAATTGTTTTATATAATATTAGGTTGACATTTTCTGAGAGAAATAGGGACGTTAATGTCCTGTATTTCATATTTGGATGCACGTCTTCAAAATTTTTATCACTTGTTAAGTGTCCATTCCCATTTAATTCCATGTTTTTGTCAGTATTAGCTAGTATTGGATCGCATCATTATTGTATTTTGTTTAATCTGTATTTTAATAATATCTTGAAATTGTAATAAGTATGTAATTTTTGTATAATTCTACTATACATTGGTCGATCGGAAGTGAAGGCCTCATGGCCTTAACTCTGCCAGCTAAAATGAAGCATTATTATTATTATTATTATTATTATTATTATTATTATTATTATTATTATTATTATTATTATTAATTATTTATTTATTTATACGTGTGATCGTATATTAATTTAATTTATCCTAGTTCCTAGCTCCAGTTTCTTAGTGTTATAATATAATGTGTTTGTTGGTTCTGAGATTTTCCTCATTAAAATATCACTATATCGTCAGTATATATCAACAGATGATTTAATACCATTGAGTTTTACGCTATATTTATCTTCTAAACATTTTATTGCATGCAATAGTACAAAACAGAATAGCTGAGGAGATAGTGCATATCTTTGCTTAAACACGTTGCGAATTTCAAATGTATCCGAACACTGTTAGCTTACCATCACTACTTTTTGTGTCATTTAGATACATTCGAATAAGTTTAATTTGTTTAGGAATTCCTAATTAAAGCAGAATATTGTACAACTTCTCCCTCTAAATTTCATTGCATGCCTTTTTGAAGTTTATAAATAGTTGATATACAGTGCTATCATACTTCATTTGTCTTCTATAAATCTGTCTTATACAAAAATTTGGTCTGCTGTAGACCTACTTCCTCTAAATTCACACTGATACTTACGTATCGTGTCATCAATATAAGGGACAATTTATTAGAATTTTGTTCGAAGTATAAGGTCAGAAAATTCCACTACATTTGCTATTAATTTTATCACTATTCCTATGCACTAACACATTAACCGATTCTTTCCATTCAATAGGAAGAGCCCTTTTTCCACCATATCATACTAAGTTAACAATTTATCTCCAACTGTTTTTATGAGTTCTGCTGGGATTCCATCTGAATCTGAAGCTTTATATATGTATAATTTTCATCACTATTTCTACCTATAAAACTTTTAGCTCGATGACAAATATTTCCGCGGTCTATAATCGTTCAATTCAGCATCTTGTTATGTATGTACATTTAACAGCCTGTTAAAAGTATTTTTCTATATATTTAATATAGTATTAGAACATGTAAATATTACATTTATAAACCCATGTTTAGCCTAAATGAAATCTATTCATTTACCATGAACTAAAAAAAAGTGAATTCCTATTATTCAGACTAATAATAATAATAATAATAATAATAATAATAATAATAATAATAATAAAATAATAATAATAGTAATAGTAATAATAATAATAAATAGTAATAATAATAGTAATAATAATATGATGTAATAATAACAATAATATCAAAGACTTGTGTCCGAAGGATAGCTAATTGCACTCTTCACGTCTCGTTCCCACAAGCGGGCGAACTCTGCAATTGTGGAAGGTGTCACGCTTAATCAATAAGGAAGTACTTATTTCTAAAAGTTTCCATTCATCCACCGGCAAAATAAAGATTACAGTTATCTAGGAACAATGTGTTATTTTTAACTTTGCAAATTCTGCTTACGAAAGCAATTTACAAGTCTATTGAATTTACCCCCTTTACAACAAATGTAAATATTAGCATACTATTATGTAAGCAATTGAGCATAAAGTCATCTATAATTTGACTATTTTTTCAAGTCCAGGGATTAGATATTCTTTGAGAAATTTATTTTAAAAGTGTCACATTTTAAAAATGCTATTGACAACTTTGTTACAATTTAATTGTATGAAGACGAGACCTGAAATACATTTCTGGTATTCAACGTATCATAAAGTCTTTAAAATTACTTTAAAAGAATTAAGTACAGGTTTCACAATTTGTTGATTTCAACGTAATGACCCAAATAAAAAACTATTCTTGGGCACACCTGTAACATTACGTTTAGCGTGTGACTAGCATCATAGTAAACTAGAGTTACATTCCTAGTTGCAACATAGCAATCTGGATAGGTATCCAACGAACCTCGTGATGACAAATACCTTTTAATTGTGGATGTATTCACAATTTAATAATTTCTTTACGGATTTTAGGTTCAGATGCAAGAGTGTACAAGTTCTGTTATGAAGAATCTAGCTAAATATACATATTCCCTACTTTCGACCAGGTTGATCAAATTCAATTTTCTAATTTTTCTTTTAGGAGAGCTCAGATAAGTTTTGGAGACTACCCAATTCACGATAATAACACTTTTCAGGAAAGGCTTTAACACTTTCATCATCATCATCCAGGGATTAAGCCTGTTGCCTCGTTCCGGTTTCATGAAAGCTAGAATTTTTAAGATTGTTCAGTCCATCTTCTGTGTGGGCGTCCAAAATTTCTCCTTCCATATGGTTTATTATTTAGCAATAATTTTAGAAATGTTTCGTCTGGCATTCTATCAACATGTTCTTTCCAGGCGTTCCTATATTTAATTATTCGGTCTGTAAGTTTGAAAATATTTAGTTCCTTTCTTATATCTTCACTTATTTTTTTATCCAGCAGAGTATATCCTGCTATATTTCTTAAAAATCTCATCTCAGCTGCTTCCAATATTTGTTCTTGTCTTTTAGTGATTGTCCAACATTCTGATCCACTTTAACACTTTCTAACCACAAAATGTAGAATGGTTTGTGTAAAACTGATACAGATGAGAAGTTAGAACGTAATGGGTGTAAAAATGTATTTAAAAGAAGAATGAGAATCTAGTTTTATGTAGACGGGGTGTATGCTCGGAAGATGTGAAGAACTAAAAGAGTTGACATGTAATATAATATTTCAAAAGTCTGGTGTAAAGCCGCACTCTCTATGTAATTAATATTTCAGGCTTGCTTGGAGACTGTAGCTCCTTCCGAGCTCAAGAGAAGGCTTCGTATGAATTAATCAGAGATTATGCTTCCTTAACTAACCAAGAATAAACTTGTAAACACGATTTAGCTTTGTTGCTACGCAGTTGCGTGGAGCGATATATCAAAGAGCAAAATGTCAATATGTAATAGCTAAATTTTGAGCTGCCCACAAAATAGGAAATTGAAATTTTTTACTTTTTTTCGCACTTACACTCTCTGAGTCACTAGATAGAATGTTTATGAATAAAGTGGACTTGGTTTTGGAAATTGGGTCTAGACCATTCTCTAAATTAAAATTTAGTCTAATTACCATCTTTATCGTCTTTTCGTCCACCGCTGTGATCTCGACGTAGCGTGCTGCCTTGTCACGCAGCGGGCCCGGGATCGATCCCTCTAGGGACAGTTTTTCTGGGCGAGGTTTTTCTCGGGGTTTATCCTCACCTGTAAGACAAATATCAGGAAAACTTTAAGGCCCAAACGGTCCCCGAAATCATATGGTCATCATACTCCTTATCATTATCATCTCATCTTCATCCTTCACCGGTGTGGAAAGCAACGGGAAGCTACCACACCTACAATTCCCCACTAAAGCTGCAAAGCATAGCATGAAAATGCTATGATTGCAGTGAAAGACCTGCTATTGGGCAGAATTACTATGAATGGATCGTCTTTTCGTGGCTACACGTACAAGAAAAAAATAATCTGCACCTCGCTTTAATATCAAATGTTTACGCCGAAAGCGAATTACTAAATGCGTTCTAGTGATCAGGGTTAGCTAACTTAAAAGCTAACTGCTGGTCCTAGGGTATTTCCGTGGTGCTTGCTATGCACTACTAGTGGCAGATTATTTCTGTATGCAACGATTATGTCATTAAAGATATTGCGAGAATCTCAAATTAAACACAAGCATGGTAAGTAAAAACATTTATTATTTCTTATTGCTGTTGGGTGAGAGTTAATTTTAATAGAATGTACACAATTTCACCTTACTTACATTGTAGAGGTATGGTACAAAAATTAATTAAAAGTTCTACATGAGATTTGAAGTATACTTCAATGTATACATACATTGATGTCCCCTGGAGACGTTACTCGAGTCTTGCAGAGTAAGATATCTGATGGGGTTGCCATATACGATTTGATTTCAAGCCGTCTGTTGTTTTTGTATTGTATTGTAAGCCGATGTTTTCCCTTTACAGAGATTTAGGCGCTCTCCCCCTACAGGGAAGAATTTGAACCATACTAATTTAGTTACACTTGCTTTCGTATAGATGTCATTTTGAGTGGTGCGTGGTCAGCGTTCCGCCTCATACCGACATCTAGGAAACCAAGGTAGTGCTAGGACGGAAAAAATCGGTAAATTTTGCTTAGAGGCCTTTCCATTCAGCCTTAAGGATTTTTTTACGAGCCTGAAAATCTTCAGACTCGGGACCCACGGCTTAAAGTCCCTCCCGGAGGACTTGCTCCTTGAATTTTTCCGTCCTAAAAACCCATCGACCCCGGCCGGGTTTGAACCCGCGACCCTCGGGACCAGAGAAATGTAGCATAACCACTAGTCCACCGCTGCCGGTGTACTAACTCATACAGAAGCGGTACCGCTCTGCTGAACGTTCAGGATTTTCTCCTTGTTACCCCGGAGAGGGTCTTCATATTTGTCCCTTGAAGAATAGGTGCATCTACTGCGTAGCTGTACTACCGATGACCCCAGAACACTGGGTCTTAACAATGAAACAGGAACGAATAATAGAAACTTCAGAAATGAGTTTTTCGAGAAATATGCCTAGCTTTATAATAAGAGATCGAAAATTAAATTAAAATATACGATGAGAAATAAATATATCCAAAATATTAGATAGAATTACACAATACAGGATGAATGAATGGACCACATCAATAAAACGGATAACAGAATTCCGAAACATATTTTTTATTACAAACCACTAGGACGATGAAATGTAGGAAGGCCCAGTGTAAGATATATATACCAATTCTAACATGAGATCGGAACAGACCTTAATATCTAATATTTGTTGCTGATGATGACGTTCTACATTGGTTAAGAGCTCATCGTTGCCATAGAGACACTTGGGAGGAGATGGTGAATTTCCGTCTAATAGACTAAAATGGTCAATAGCTCACCGTATTTATTTTCGTATTTATTATGTAAGACTTATCTCAATACAGATAGATTAGATTAGATTAGATGTATTTAGCCTGGTGGAGTTAAGGCCATGTTGCCATCTCTTCCACTCACCAGGCAAAAACATATTACATCAGAATATAACAATCTCAATTAACTCTAATATTAAATACTAAATAAAAATTTGATCAAAAAGATAATATCTATTATATTACGATCTATAATACAACCAGTTAATGTTAGTTAAAATTAAGACAAAAACTAATAATAAAATGTATACAAGTAAGATATATTAAATTGTCCCCGTCTAATGTACATAAAAAACAAAGGAAAATAATGAGATATAGAAAACAAATTTTACGATTATACAATATTTAAAACAAAACGAATGAAAATATTTGTTATTCTTAACATTATTTTCATAAATAATTTAATTTGTTAATTCTTAAAAAGAATCCCTCCATGGTATCTTTACCTTGTCGTGGTGGAGTGGCTTGCGTGCTTAAATGATCCTGAGAGCTATGCCGGCGGTAGCATTGCTGCCGATAGGGTTGCCCATGCCGGACTGGTCGAAGGTGATAGGCCAGATGAAAAAAGTACCTTGGTCGAAAGAGTGATGATCATTCACCGTAAAAATACAACCGTCAAGAAATGCGGACATGGGTTCAACTGGAGTAAAATTTTCCGGAGGTCAAATAGTCCCTCATTCGGTTCTCCGGGCGGGGACTACTCCAGGGAACCCAGGCCAAAAGCTCAAATGATCGGAAAGCATTAGCTCAGGATAGGGATGTATGGAGAATTTATGTCCGCGCGGCCATGAACCTACGGGTTCGATAGTGCCAGTGAGTAAGTAAGTAAGTATTGTTAAAAGAATACTATCAGTGAGGTGTATAAGTCAGTTTGTTATTAGATGAATCTTTAGTTTGTTTTGAAGGATGTTATAGTTAGACAGTCTCTGACATAAGGCGGAAGGGAATTCCATGTTTTGGTAACTGAGACCGTAAAAGATAATGAATACTATACAGTGTGATGAGGAGGGATATAAAGGACAAAGTGCTGATGGGATCGAGTGTCAAGATTATGTGTGTCGGATAGTCTGATGAAGCGGTGTGATAAATAATTGCCATAGAGGCACTTTAGACAATTATGGTAAATGTTCATTCAATATGCTCGATTTACCAAAGGGCACATTGTTTCCGTATAGACAGTTTAGGGGCATGATGACATTTTTTCATTCAAAACACTAGAGTGGTCAAATACGCATTATTGCCATAGAGAAACGATAGAAGCATTATAATAAATTCAATATGCTAGATTGTTCAAGCGCTCTTCATTGGCTTTAGAGAAAACAGAGATGTGATGATAAATTCTCATTCAATTTGCTAGATTGACTATGAGCACATCATTTGCATAGACACATAAATCTTCAAGAAAACTTTTGTTTGTACGTGAAGAGCATAGAGGGGTGGGAGTTAAGTCACTTTTAGTTTGAAACCTTTAAAACGCACTTTCAGTTGTACGACATACATACTTCCTTACCTGTTTCCCAAACTTTGGAGGAAAATAAACTCATTACAAAACTATACGCTTATCTTTTACTGCTTTACAGTTCTAAATGACAGTGCTTTTCAAGGAGAATCTAATGACATATAAAACTCTATTTCACGTTAGATTGGCCACTTTATTTAGCGACACAAAAGAGTAACTAACTCACAAGCACTATCGAATTCGTAGGTTCATGACTGTAGGGACATAAGCTCTCTGTACAACCCTCCTGAAGTTAGCAATCATTCCCTGTGTAATCTACTTCCATCAAATCATGGTTAATATTACTCTCCCATCTCATTCTTGGTCTCACTAATGGGCGCTATCTTTCTGGTTTTCATGCCCCTTTTTCATTCTCTATTCGGGTCACATGCCCTGCCCAACGCAGTCTACGAGACTTAACTCTTCTTACTATATCTGGCTTCCCACAAAGATCATGTGGTTCACTATTATGAAGTCTTCTCCATTCACCTGTCTGACTAGCTAAATAATCTGTTAGACTACTTAACTCATGCCCCAAATGGGAGTCAATGACCAATCACACTTCAATGATTTTTTATTTACAACCAATCACAGTCGTGTTTAACCTAGTATTTACCAACTAAAGTTTATCATAATAAAGAAAGCACCTCCTTTTTAACATTCTCAATAGGCCATAGCATTAATTTGCAGTGGCTGACTCCCCAAGAAATACGGCTACCAGATTGTATACATAGTGCATGAATGTCAACATATAGCGCATGCGGGAGTTAATATAAACATCTTTATAGCAATTGATTATACCACCAAAAAAAGAAACCACTGTTTGCACTTTTTTAAATGTATTTTTTCCCATGTATTAACATTCCAGAAACATGTAATTGTCATATTTACATGATAGGACTCACTTCGTGAGTCGTGAACTTATCGATAATTCGGAAATCACTCGTGACATTACTTACGATAAACAATGAAATCAGAGTTACTCTTTCCTTGCATTAAACGAAACTTCATAATAAACTCATTTCAGTTAATTTATTTAGAAAAATATTAGTTATGTCTGTATGTCCTTAAATGCGAAGACATTTGCGCGCACAACATTTCACTAAAGCAGCAAACAGTGATTTATATACTTATTTCATTTTCCTCCTCCTACGATTTTTGATCACATTTACTTAATCCCGGTGAAGGTATAATATTATCTTAAATAAATAATAGTTTAAAAAACTAAAACAACACGCTTTATTAGAAAACCGAACTAAAAAATGAAAAATAATTTTAATTTCCAACACGCTTGGGATAAAATTAAAGTGGTCAACAAACAAAATCATCTCCAACATATCTAAAATAAAACTAGAGTTATCTACAAAAAAATAATTTTACCATCAAAAGCGTGGGGGGGCTCTATATTAATTAAAATATTTGACAATAAACAGATATTCCTAAAAGTAAAGTCTCTAAGAAGAAAACGTAAAAACCATAAAAAGTATAGAGAGCCAGATATAATGAGAACAGTTAAGTCTCGTAGACTGCAATGGGCAGGACATGTGGAACGAATGGGAAATGAAAGACATGCATGGAAGTTTCTTGTAGGAAAACCAGAGGGAAAACGCCCAGTTGGTAAAATGTGGTGGGAGAATAACATTAACTATGATTTGAGGGAAGTAGATTATACAGGAGATTATTGGTAAACATTAGCTCAGGATAGGGATGTATGGGGAGCTCATGTCCGCGGGACCATAAACCTACGGGTTCGATAGTGCCAGTGAGTTAATTAGTTAGATGTGGGAATTTTTTTCCTGCCCTGCACTAAAATCAATGAAGCGAGTGGGGTACAACTTTCAGTTTAACCGATTTGTAAAAATATTAAAGAATTATTATTTAAATATGTAATTTTAAATATTCAATTAACTGTAATCCAGCTCAAAAATATATAAGGAAATGAAACAACATATTTTTTTGAAAAAAACAGGAATGAAAGTAGGAACCAGAATAATGGTTCCCTTATCAGCTACATATATCAACATCATCAACTTCACGGATTAGGTCATTGGCTGCTCCTATCTCACATCTGTTCAACCCAGCGCTTCCTTGGTCTTCCTGCCGATCTTCGTCTTCCAGAATTATACATCAGTGCTATCTTATCCTTTGTCATTCTTTGCAGATTTTCTATCCAATTGTTCCTGTGTTCTTCTATTTGTTGAACAAGTGGTTGTACTTTTAGTTCCTCTCTAATATTCTCATTTCTAATACGTTTTCTTCTTCTTGTACAACCGTTTCACGTCCCGTAGGAATCTCTTTGTTGCCGCTGCCTGAAATTTTACTTTTTTTCCCCCTCTGGACCCTGGGCCTCACTTCCATACATCACCGACTGGTAGGGCCACTCGTTGAGTAAAATCTTAGCTGCGTAATCCGTTCTTACTTTGTTTTCCTCAGTGTTCGTCTGATTCTTCCACAAATATGTTGAAATTTCTGCATTTTCATTGACTTATAATATTCTTGTTTCTTATTCATGCAGTTGACACATCTGCAGCGCCAAATACTGAAAAATTATGAAACCTGTCCAACACCCACCCCATGTATTAAAAACCTATAAATTAATAAGCACAACTACGAATTAACATGACATAAATGTAAAGAGTATACGAAAGCGAATGCAACTGAAGTGGAACAATTCATAGACCAAAATTACAATTAAACCCCTACCATTTATAATGATTTTTTGCCTAAGTTTTTATTTAGTACAGTAATAAAGACAAAGCATTTTCGTTACAGAACAAATTATTTCTATATCTCTAAATACTTATGTATCATCATCGTCATCATCATCATCATCGCATCATCATCAGTAGTTATCAAATATTAGACTTTAAGGATTTGTTCTAATCTCATGTTTAGATTTGTCTATTATAGTATTCCATCCTTGTACTGGGTCTTCTCTACATTTATTTCGTCCGAGTGGTTTGTAATGAAGAATTTGTTTCGCGTGAAGTATATTGGTGTTTCATTCTATTGATTTGGTCCATGCCATTAATATCTGTTTTGTGCAATGTGCTATTCTAATACACTGCTCAAAAAAATTAGGGGATATTGTAGAATAACCTATTAAGACTATGTTTTTAGGAACAGTATTAGATGCAATCACTTTCTATTACTCCAAAAGAATGTCAACAAGAGTTTGAAGTCATTACGTAACCTCTGTACCACACCAGATGTCAAAGAGATCCTGATTAGGAATATGGCAAACAAACAAAGCAACATTAACATGTGTGAAAATGTTTCTTTAGTATGGTGTATGGTCTCCTCGAACGGCCAGCACTGCCTCACACCTGTATGGCATTGATGCAATGAGGTTAGCAATGAGTTCTTGGGAGATACGTGGCCACTCTTCCATAAGAGCAATGTGCAGCTCTGGAACAGTTGTGGGAGGTGCTGGTCTGCCTGCAATGCACCTGCCTAATGCATCCCACACATGCTCAATCGGATTTAAGTCCGGGGAGGAAGCTGGCCATTGCATACGCTCGATGCCCTCCACATCCAGCATGTCGTCCACCAAGCCAGCTCTGTGGGGTCGTGCATTATCGTCCATAAAAAGAAAAGAATCACCTATGGCATCAGCATAAGGCACGACAAAAGGTCGGAGAATCTCATCTCTATACTTTACCGCAGTCAAAGTACCACCTTGGATAACGTAGAGGTCCGTACGTCCACCACTACTGACTCCTGCCTACACCATCAATCCACCGCCACCATATGGGGATCTTTCACGTACAAAAGCTGGATTGTTTCGTGTCCCTTTTTCTCTCCAGATGAATACACGCCGACTATCACATTCCATGTTGAATCGCGACTCATCAGAAAAAAGAACTGATCTCCATTCAGCATGCCTCCACCCACGATGTTCCTCCGCCCAGTTTCTGCGATCTCTACGGTGTTGTGGAGTTAACCTGGTACACACCATGGGCCTACGGGCATAGAGACCACTTCCATGCAGTCGAATAGGGACAGTTTGAGTTGACACCCTGCGTCCTGTTGCTGTTTGAAGTGTATTTCGCAGTTGAGTTGCATTCTGCTGTCTATTCCGACGGGCTGTTAACAAGAGGTAACGGTCATCCCTTGCTGTTGTTGCCCTTGGTCGACCTTGTCCGGCTCTTCTGTGAACAGTATGTTCTTTGAAAATGATTCCAAAGACTGGAAATCACGCTTTGAGACACCCCAATGGCTTGTGCCACCTCTTGTTGTGTCTGTCCAGCTTCCATCCTTCCTATGGCCCTCCAAGCCATTGGTTCAGGTAAATCACGCTGTCGAGGCATCACTGTCCCTAATGCAAGTCATTCACTAACTGAAAACTGAACTGGATTTAAAAACAGCAACAAAAACTTCACCCCCACACCACCATTTCACATCAACAGTACAGACACTGCCTTCTGGTGTGGTACCGAGGTTACGTAACAACTTCAAGCTCTTATTTACATTATCTTGGAATAATAGAAAGTGATTGCATCTAATACTATTCCAAAAAACAGTCTTAATAGGTTATTCTACAATATCCCCTAATTTTTTTGAGCAGTGTAGTTTAAATATATTTACTTCTCTTCGTATATCTTGATTTCATTTTCGATCTGTTATTTTACATTCAGCCACACTCCTCAAAACCAACAAAAGATAAATCATTTATCCAATTATTACATGTAGAGAAATTGACCATGCAAATCATGAACTACTTGAGTGTACCAGGAATGTAACAAACTGGCGAATTGTTGTCCAACTCAAGTTGAAAGTATAAGAAATTCGACAAAAGCATGCTATAGTTTAATTATGTTTGCGAGATAGAAGAAAAAAAAAATAGCTCGATGTCATTAGTCTTGTTTATCAAACGTGTAAAATAAAACAAGTATATAAAAATAACAACATTCGTTCTATTTCGTTTGGTGTTTCGTACAGGAAAATAAAGTGAAGAAGCAGAGCGCTAAATGCTGTTAATAGAACAAAGCAAAGGAAATAAAAACAAAGTTAATAAAATGACTAAAAATTGTGTGGCAGAGGGATCGAAAACGCAACCGCTTGCATGGAAAGCAAATGTTTCCTTCGCTAGACTACTATGGTCCGTGGTGGAAGCGGTATGTATGGAGCCCAGCAATACAACAAACATCATTGTATTATATATCAATCTTAATTAATTTTTAATAATCAGACGCGGTTTGCGAAATAAACTATCTTCTGTTTTATAAAAGAAATAATGGGATGTTAAAATCGTTACTCATTTTCATCATGCGACCTTACTTACTCACTGGCACTATCAAAACCTTAGATTAATGGTCGCGCGGACATAAGATCTCCATACATCCCTATCCTGAGCTAATTTCCAATCATCCCCTGTATAATGTACTTTCCTCAAATCATAGTTAATGTCATTCTCCCACCTCATTCTTGGTCTACCAACTCGGCGTTTTCCTTCTGGTTTTGCTACAAGAAACTTCTATGCACGTCTTTCACTTCCCATTCGTGTCACATGTCCTGCCCATCGCAGTCTACGTGACTTAACTGTTAATATATCAGACTTCCTATAAGGACATCCTATGTAGTTCACTGTTATGTAGTAGCCTTCTCCAATCTCCTGTCTGGTCATCCCTCTTTGGTACAAACATTTTCCTAAGAACTTTATTCTCAAATATTCGTAATCTCCTTTCCTCCCTTAAAGTAAGAGTCCATGTTTCGCACCCATATAATATAGCCGAGCGGTTAAGGTAGGAAGCCTTGGCGCAGGGCTACGGGACTTGCGCTGGTTCGAGTCTCCATGGGGAAAGAAATTTTCTCATGGTATTTCGGCCAGTATGGGACCGGTGCCCACCCAGCATCGTGAGGCAATTGGGTAGCTACAATAAGTAGCGGCTCCAGGTTGAGGAACCAGCTATAACGGCTGGGGGACTCGACATCCTAACCACATGTCACCCCTACACTGGCTGTTGATCATCTACCTCTGTGATTGACACATGTGGATGTGAAGGGCCAGCAGCCGGCTGGTAAAAGGGCAACCGTTTAAAAGTGGAAAGGCCCTCAATTGTGGGAGAATAATAGTTTTATATATTTTCAGTTTAACGTTTTTTGAAAGGAGTTCGGACGTCAAGAGTCCCTGCAATGCATAATAGCACGCATTTCCAGAATTGAGCCTACGTTTAACTTATATGTGCATCTCATTCCTATTTATATTTCCTGTAATTAATTTATGTTTAATGTTCACACTGTTGATTTATTTATTTTACTCTTCAGCGTCAAGCAAACTCACAGGTTTCGGGTATAATTCTCACAACTTATTGAAATTTATTAACAAAAAGCGGTAACGCTTAGGCCCTATTAAACTTCTATCTATATACCCCTTCCTTCCCCGGTAGGGATTAGGGTGCTCCCTAGTGGGAGTGTTTTAACGAAGCTAATTTAGTTAAGCTTACATGCTTCCAGATGTCAACGTGTAATAAGTGGTCGGCACATCACTTCAGTGAAACGCCTAGCGGTCACCTAAGGTATTACTACGATGGATAACGGTCGGCAAATTTTGCACAGAGTCCTCTTTATTCAGGCTTGCGTTTCTTTTAAGAGCCTGAAAATCGCTATAAAACTTATCGATGATATTTAGAAATTCCTACCTGGTCTGGATCGAAACTGAATCCACTCCAGCTACTAACTGACAGCCCGAGTGAAATAAACGAAACGGTTGCCGCTGAGAAGTTTACGCCGCCGGCCGATTTGAACTCAAACGAGCTAGCACGCATGACAGTTTACTATAGCCCGTGAGGGCTAAAGTGTCTAGAATATTTTAGAAAGAGAAAGAGAGTACTCACCATCTTCTTTCTCACTCATACACATATCTCTTCACGGTGACAGCGGTAGGGCAGACACTCCCTGCAGTGACCATAGATCAATGGTGGCATTCCCTTCTTCTAAAGATTAATTTTACACTAATATAATAACTCACTCACTCTCACAAACTCCAAACGAACTTTGAAACAGTCGCCACTGACAAAGATTACATGAACAAAAGTGACTGGGCGAAAGTGGGGGTGGAGTTTTTCTAGCATTCCTAAGTAATTTTACAAGGGTAGCCCATTATAGTACACATGTCACTCAGACGTCTAGCGAAGGGTGGAAGAACAGTTCTCTAGGAAAGGATAGCAGAAATTATGCCAACTTACAACTTTTACACTATAGTGTAAACTCTTGTCATCGTAAAGAGTTGTGCCATTGTTTTTTCAAAGAGTGTACATTAACAATTAGGGGCAGGCCGTAGCTTTGCGGTTAAGGCAATACACTAGAAGCAGGAAGATTGAGGGTTCGAATCGCAGCGGTCAGGATTTTTAAGTTGACCCAAACCTTCTGGCGGCGCTATGAGCTTTGGGTCGACTCAGCCTCTAACGGAAATAAGTATGACACGCTTGTTCTGGGGGTAAAGACGGCCGTCAAATTGGCTTGACAACTTGGCTGACAATTGCCGATTGCCTAGAAAAAGTGGGAGCCTTAACCTCCTACTACCCCAAAGGCCTCCTAAGGCCTGTATTAGGATCGCTTTACTTTACTTACATTAACAACTAATGAGTTAATTTCTAAAGCAAAGTCTAGACCATTATCTCAAAAATGTTATATATATAATTATAAAAAGTAAAGTAGTCTCACTACAGGCCTAGGGAAGCCCTTGGGGTAGTGGGAGGTTAAGGCTCCCACTTTTTCTAGACACTGGGCCATTTGATGTCAGCCGGGTTGTCAGCCCTGCGTGACGGCCGCCTTTACACCAGAACAAGCGTCTGGTACTCATTTACGTTAGAGGCTGAGTCGACCCCAGGGACATAGTGCCGCCAGAAGGTTTTGGTCAGTTTAAAAATCCTGACCAAACCGGGACTTGAACCCTCGACCTTCCGACTTGTAGCGCAGTGTTATATAATTATAATTAACTGAAATTTAGTGGCCGTTTATTGACAATACGAAGACTGAATTAGGACCACGATTTTAGAACCATTCCATGCATTTTCAGTATATCTATAAATCCGTGTCCGTAGTTAAAACTTTCGTTTTGCAATCGACAAAAAAATTTGTTTATGGATATATTAATCTGAGATAATAAAAATGTACATTAAATTGAGAAAACAATGTTCCTTGAAGTACATGCACATTTAAGTATAGGTCGCACTTATGGACATTTGATGCCCTCAAATTAAAATAATATATTCTGACAAGCAGGCGCGAACATGAGCAGGGTAGGTCCCGTTGTGTTTGTTTTGTAACAGCTCTCCAAGCGTTCACTATCTGTCTCTCTGTGCGTGTGTACGTATGTCTGTGTGAGCACCAGCTGTTGCCATGTCCAATGTACACACCTGCGATTCGTCCTCCCCCGGAACGCTTGGTTACAATTCTGTTCCTCATGCATTGCATGGAAAGACCTAAATGAGGGAATTGAACCGTTACAGTGGGCAAGTGCTTCGGCAAACCCCTCCCCATCCCCAAAAGCAAACCCTAAACACATGGATCTTCCTAGTCCTCACCCCACTATTGCAGCAGAGTGTTACACCAACAGACTGCTCTATTCTGTGTGTGAGTGGGGAGTATGGCTACATTGGGAATTCGGGATGGTCCATCCTTTTTAGGACAGTCACAGCTGGATTATCATAGACGTATAGGGTAAACCTCTCAGATACCGCGTGAGTAAAGATTTCCAGTACACAAAGATTTATGTATAAATTATACTACAATTATTTACAAAAGTTGGGGCACGCCGTAGCGTAGTGGTTAAGGCGCTGCGCTACAAGCCGAAAGGTCGAGGGTTCGAGTCCCGGTGGGGTCAGGATTTTTAAACTGACCCAAACCTTCTGGCGGCACTATGGCCCTAGGGTCGACTCAACCTCTAACTGAAATGAGTACCAGACGCTTGTTGTGGGGTAAAGGCGGCCGTCACGCAGGGCTGACAACCCGGCTGACATCAAGTGCCGACTGTCAAGAAAAAGTGGGAGCCTTAACCTCCTACTACCCCAAGGGCCCCCTGAGGCCTGTAGTGGGATCACTTTACCTTTATTTACAAAAGTTTGAACACAACGTTTTATGTATGTCAATCAAATACAAAGTAATTTCACATCGTAAATAACGTGTGCGATAAAAATTATGAAACACTAAAAAAAGCATAAAATAAAAGGAAAATCATGTAATATTTGACCATTACTCCACAGGGTCAATTAGAAGGTTTCAGTCTGCCCCTGTAGCCTAGAGGTCTCCAAATGTTTTGTCTCATAGACCATGTGTCAAATAGGTAAGGCAAGGTGCCTTGGCAACTATTATTCTACCAGTTATAGTATATGGATGCGAAACATGGACTCTTACTTTAGGAGATTACAAGTATTAGAGAATAAAGTACTTAGGAAAATTTTTGGACCATAGAGAGATGAACAAACAGGTGAATGGAGAAGACTACATAACAATGAACTACTTGGTCTTTATAGGAAGCCAGACATAATATGAACAGTTAAGTCTCGTAGACTGCGATAGGCAGGACATGTTGCACGTATGGAGAATGAAAGAGTTGCATGGAACGTTCTTGTAGGAAAGCCAGAGGGAAAACGCCCAGTTGGTAGACCAAAAATGAGGTGGGAGAATAACATTAACTATGATTTGAGGGAAGTAGATTATAAGGGAATGATTGGAAAGCATTATCTCAGGATAGGGATGTATGGAGAGCTTATGTCCGCGCGGCCATGAACCTACGGGTTCGACAGTGCCAGTGAGTAAGTAAGTAAGTGAGTAAGGTGCCTTGGCACACAGCTAAGGAGCTTGCGCTGGTACGGGTCTCCAAGAGGAAGACATTTTTTCATGGATCGTCGGCCAGTATGGGTACGGTGCCCTACCGGCATCGTGAGGAATTTGGGTAGCTACAATATGTAGTGGCTCCAGGTTGAGAAAACCAGATACACTGGCTGGGGGACCAGACAAGCTGACCAAATGTCAGTTCTACATTGGCTGGATGATCCCTCTGTTATTAACACATGTGGATGTGAGGCACGCATCCATCCGGTAGGTAAAGGAACTTCTAGACCTGTCGCGCCGTGAAACTAAATCATGTGCCACACCCCCTGCCTTCCTAATACTAATACTGGATTTTTACAAATTCGTCAACATAAAATACATTGAAATCGTTTAAAAGAAATCTGAGTTTATATTTGCTCTAATCTCGACTTCATCACTACCCAGTGTAAGGTACATATTTTAATTGGTGTTTCTGATATAATTTATCGTATGTAATGCCACGAGTGATTTCCAAATTATCGATAAATTCACGACTCACGTCGATAATTTGGAAATCAAGAGTGGCATTTGTTAGGACTATTTAACGAATAAAATAAAGCTGTTTACTCACAAATCATTATTTAACTATAGTTATTTAAAAATATTCATATATTTAATGTAAACGGCGATGTTTGAAAACAAATGAGAAACGATAGGTACGCTTCATCTGCTTCTTTTGTTCATCACTGCAACCAGATCATATTATTTATTGCCAAAGGAACGCAATATTGTAAGAATGCACTATAGTGGAGAAAAAATGAAACACATCAAACTGTATATTAATTCATTTCGATTACCTGGGAAAAATACATTTAAGAAAGTGCAAAAAGTGGTTTATCTTTTTTTTTGGTATAATCAATTGCTACAATTGTTTTTATATTAACTCCCGCATGCGCTATGTGTTGACATTCATGCACTATAGATACAGTCTAGTAGCCGTATTTCTTAAAGAGTCAGTCACTGCAAAATAATGCAATGACCTATTCAGAATGTTAAAAAGGAGGTGCTTTCTTTATTATGATAAACTTTAGTTGGTAAATTCTAGGCTAAACACGACTGCGATTGGTTGTAAATCAAAAATCTTTGGAATGTGATTGGTCATTGACTCTCATTTGGGGCATGAGTTAAATAGTCGTGTTAATAATATACTATAATAATAACTATAATCATAATATGTATTATTATTATTATTGTTAATACTGTATTATTGTTATTATTAATATTATCATCATCGTAAGTACTATTATTGTTATTATTATCATCGTATAAAATATTGTTTGTACATGCAATTTTCATTGAAACATATAATATATTTTTAATTCTTTATAATTAATATAGTGTATATATAATCCATATTGTCAAATATTTACTTGTAATTTGTGCTAGTTGAGAGGAAGAGAAGGCCTTATGGTCTTATCTCTGCCAGAATAAATAAATCATTATTAGTATTAAAATTAGTTTTTTACAGCTGACACAGAGATGACCCCAGAGGGTCGATAGAGATCATTTTGAGAGTAACAGCTAAAAACTAATGTTTACCATACTTGCCATCTGTTTTAGGGATTCGAATGTTTGAACCTGACCGAGGTCGATTAACATATTTCATACTATATTAGGCTTCTTTCGGAAGGGAAATAAAGGCCGTGTCGTAGATTTATGATAAGTAAAAGGAACTCAAACCTGAAATAAAATACATCTTAGCTAAATTTATTGTACCGAACACTCCTCATTTGTTTTGCTAGTTATGACCTTAGCTGTTGAAGATAATTGCCCAATAAAATACAGGATGTATCTAAAGTCACTATTCATTTCCATGAAAACCATATTTTTTTTATTTTCTTTGCATACACAGTTATCTTTGTGCAACATGTTTAGCACGGAAGAACGGTTAGCCATTGTTTTTACATGGATACGCGGACTTTCATGTGAAGACGCGTGAGCTGAATTTACACATAAATTCCGTAAACCAGCCTCAACAAAGGCACATATTTGTCTGCTTGTAAACAAATTTAAGCGTTCCGACTGTATATGTAATGAATATGAGGAACGTCATGGATGCTGCCGCGTATCAGCAGAAACAGTGCAGCAGATTCGAATAGCCAGTGATAGTCCAAACGTATCAACTTGACGCCTAAGCGGGGAGTTGAATGCCCCTCGTAACACTTGTTGAAATTCTGTTTCACTCTATGAAAACGTCCTTATCACGTCTGCTTGATTTACGGAATCATATAACAGAAGCGCCAGGTTTCTTTACGGTTTAAATGTTGAGGTCCACATTTCGTTTCACAGCTGAAAGATGGAGTATGTATTTTCTCCTAGATGGCGGTAATGTAGAAAGGCAGTAGAATATGTGTAAAAGTTACAGTAACATTGGTTTTTCAATCATTGCCTTCTTTCGTTGAAATTGATAGTGACTTTAGAGACGCCCTGTACTAGCTATCTGACTATAAAACAGTTTCTATATCTGAACGGTTTCTAGAAGCGATAAACAATTAATTCAATTACTTATAGCATTTTAGATTTTTGACTCGCTTGTGTCGTTTCCAGTTAGACTGTCCGGCTGATCCATGTTGAGGGTTACAAGCATATTTTTCTTTTACTGTGCTAGGGAGCTAGCCTAACGCTAAACCCCAACCTGCAGGACCAGGTCATTTGATTTTAGGGTATCTGTCCCTAGATCAGTTGCTATTTTTTTTAAATAACGAATTAAATAAATTAATCTTCTTCTTGTAAGCCCATGTTTCCCTTAACAGAGATTTAGGCGTTCTCCCCTTACAGGGAAGAATTTGAACCATACTAATTTAGTTGCACTTGTTTTCGTGTAGATGTCATTTGAGTGGTCCGTGGTCAGCGTTCCGCCTCATACTGACATCTAGGAAACCAAGGTAGTACTAGGACGGGAAAATTCGATAAATTTTGCTTAGAGGCCTTTCATTCAGACTAAAGGATCTATTACGAGCCTGAAAATCTTCAGACTCGGCACCCACGGCTTAACCCATTCGCTTCAGTTTTAAATGTTCAATGCATTTCCCCAGAAATCGGATTTAAGTTACTGTAAATTTTATTGTCAATTTTAGGACATTCAAAACAAACAAAATATAAAGGTACTTGAGATCAAAATAAAGGTGAAGGCCAAAACACATTCCTCTACTATTCATAAATGTTAAAAATAGATTACCCTGTCAAGGGGTGTACAAAATATTGCAAAATATATAAGAACAGAGTTAAGCGAGTGTTCCTCGTCTTCTGAGTTGAAGGTCATGTAACAGAGTGCGAGTCTACCTCGTCCTTTGAGGCGAATGGGTTAAAGGCCTTTCCGGAGGACTTGCTCCTTGGATTTTTCCATCTTAAAAAAATCCATCGACTCCGGCCGGATTTGAACCCGCGACCCTCGGGACCAGAGGTAAGGAGCATAACCACTAGTCCACCGCGGCTTGCTGAAGGATCAAACAAATTAATAAAAAATCAGAATACAGTAAACCATATAAGAACTCTCTGAATTAGTTGACTTGGATATTTGATAAGAATGGATGATCAGAGACTGGTCACGAAGCTCTATAAATGAAAACCTTTAGGAGACAGAGCAGTTGGAAGACCGAAGATCAGATGGGAGGATGACACAATGAACGATCTAAAGAAAATTAAAGTGACTAATTTGAATATGGCAAGAGACAGATTGTCATAGAGGAGAATATTGTTGAGAAGGTCAAACTTTCACCTTTGTAGTTATCGCGCCTTATGATGATGATGATGATGATGCTTTTAGATTTTTATTCTGACCATATATAAAACTTGTATATTTATTCGCAAAAAGAGCGAAATAAAAGTGAATTTGGTATGGCTGCCATATTAAATCACAGTTCTAACAGACACACATACCTTAGAAACTTTAACATTTCAAACTCCGCAGTAGAGGAAGGTGAGGTAGGAAAATCGCAAGGCAACACAGAGGAATACAACCTGGTGGGAGGATTGATAATTGGAGTAGAACAATGCTATAACCAATTAAGCTTATAGTATGCAACATCAAAACACCTCTTGAGCCGATTATAACTATCTTAAGATAACATCTAATTAAGAACTTCGGATCTTACTTTCTCAACTGAAATCGTCAATTTTTGTCGACTCCATCTCTCGAAGTCTGTAAATCTCATTCATTTATACTCAATATTTCCAACTGAATTACATTAAGACAAGGAATTTATTCTATTCCACAATATTTAAGGTTTTGCGATTAACTTCATAAATGTGAGCAATTTTTACCAAATCTTTTCAAAACCAAATTAATGAACTTTTTTGAGTCTATATAAGAGAGAGAGGCTTCAGTGGTCTAAGGGTGAAGTGCCATACTTGTATTTTTTGTATTGTAAGCCTACGTTTTCCCTTTACAGAGATTTAGGCGATCTCCCCCTACAGGGGTGAATTTGAACCATACTAATTTAGTTACACTTGTTTTCATATAGATGTCATTTTTGAGTGGTACGTGATCAGCGTTCCGCCTCACACTGACATCTAGGAAACCAAGGTAGTACTAGGACGGGAAAATTCGGTAAATTTTGCTTAGAGGCCTTTTCATTCAGGCTTAAGGAATTTTTACGAGCCTGAAAATCTTCAGACTCGGGACCCACGGTTTAAAGTCCCTCCCGGAGGACTTGCTCCTTGGATTTTTCCCTCCTAAAAATCCATCGATCCCGGCCGTGTTTGAACCCGCGACCCTTGGGGCCAGAGTCAAGGAGCATAACCATTAGTCCACCGCGGCCGATGAAGTGCCATACTTCTGTGTTTAAATCCGGGCAGGGTAAGTTGATTTTTAGGAAAAAAATCCAGAGGACGAGTTCTCTGGGAGGGACTTTAATGTGGGGGTTCCGAGTCTGAATATTATCGGGCTCGAGAAAGAAACTGCAGAATAAATTAGAGCCTCTGAATCTGTCTTCACTATTCAAGCAATAGTTGTCTCTGTATGACGATGAGCTAATCACTTGTCACTAGCTTATATCTGCAGAGAAATAAACGTAACAAATATTATATTTGTCAAGTATCTCCCGCAAGGAAGCACCCTTGCCCCACAAGAAATGTACGGGTAGGCAGAGAGATGGACAGACATTGTATAATAAAATATAAAGTTCTATTATCGTCGAATTATCATTAAAAAAATTGTGGATAATTTCCTGAGCTGTCCAGGTTTATAAACACTGAAATATACTGGAAGATACCTGCACCATATACTAGAAAACGAGAATTTTTTTTTCCTGAATTAGTTTAAATTATCTTAAACATTTTTCAAGCATTTAATCTTAGTGCTAGGTTTCTATATTGACGATTTTAATGATAATTTCAACGTATAACTTTATTTTAGTGTTCTTTAAATCTTGTTTTATTTTCATTTCAATGTATAACAAAATCTAAGTCAAAAGTTGAACTGCCTGCGACCAGCTTCATCAGGTGGTGAGCAGCTCTTGTGCCTCACTGTTGAAGTGGGTCCCCGCTTCCAAGACTCCTAGTTAATGGTGTTACTCCATGGTGCGTCAGGCCTCGATGTTCCTTCGCCAACCAGCCAGCTGAAGGCCTCATTTTCACATCTGCCATTTACAGAGGTGTACGATCGATCAAGGTAGTAGGATTATAGGTTTGACATATTGTCAACATGTCGGGTCCCCTGGCAATTAGAGATGATTTTATCGATCTGAGCCTCTACTACGATTGTGGCTGGGTACAGGTTCCAATACTAGGCGAAATTCCATGAGAAACATTTATTTATCCATGAGGACTGGAACCATCGCATATCCCATATATTTGCGTCAATGCAAAGTGCCTTAGATCATTTGGCTTTGGCGCGGAGCAATATTGGTGTTCTGCTATAATTATGTTTTGTTGTGTTAAATTTTTATTTTAACATATATGCTGAGATTGTATTTAAATGTAATATGTATGATGCATTTCATGGAAACTGGTATAAAAATTGCAATAAAATAAAATAACATTAATTTTGTTTAACCTACAGAAAGCGTGACAGTACTTTTTCTCTTTAAAGCTTTTATATATTATTTTCAATCTCTCTATCAGGAAATATGGAGCTTGTATTATTAATAATTGCACTTAAAAAGTACGGTTTTATATCGTCAATTTGTTTGTGAGAGTAGAATAACATCGAGTGAGAGTAAAATAATCTCAGTGAAGTTTTCAATTTCATTTCTACAAACAAATGTAAACGAAGCATACCTAGGAGCAGATACAAAGTACATGTTTTGAGTTGTATGCTCTAATATACTTTAGTCACTAGTATTACATGCAAAATGAAGGTAACTGACGTAACAAGTAAAGGTTTTGCATGTGCTGTAAGAGTTTTAATTAAATAAATAATAGTTTAAAAAAAAACTAAAAGAACACGCTTTATTAGAAAACTAAAAAATGAAAAATAATTTTAATTTCCAACACGCTTGGGATAAAATAAAGTGGTCAACAAAAAAATCATCTCCAACACATATAGAATAAAATTATAGTTATCAACAAAAAGAAAATAATTTTAACATCAAAAGTGTGGGGTGCTCTATATCAATTAATATATTTGATAATAAACAGATATAGGTAAAAGTAAGCTCTCTAAGAAGAAAATGTAAAAATCATAAAAATCACCCCACGCTTTGATGGTAAAATTATTTTCTATTTGTTGATAACTGTAATTTTATTCTATATGTGTTGGAGATGATTTTTTTGTTGACCACTTTATTTTATCCCAAGCGTGTTGGAAATTAAAATTATTTTTCATTTTTCAGTTTTCTAATAAAGCGTGTTCTTGTAGTTTTTTAAAACTATCATTTATTTTTTAGTTTTTAGTTTCAATATTTTACAGAATAAAATAAAAATGTAAATATCTTTATAATCGATACTATTGTAGTATGAGCTAAAAGTAATACTCTTCTATAAAAAAAACCCTCCCAGCCGGATTTGAACCAGCGACGTATGGATTACTGAAATTATTTACCACTAAGAGTTCACTGCTCTACCAACTGAGCTCTTATAATGATTGACTAAAAACTCGACAAGTTCGCAACCTATTATACCAGTTTTCATTTTTTTTTATTTTCGGATGATTATGGCCAGGATTTTAGAAACAAAATATGAAATTATTATATTGTCACGGGTGCTCTACACGTATACAAAGTTTTAAATCGATCCAATGTTCCTAAGTGGGTGAAAATCGCGTTGAAAGATTCCGTTACATTGATACAAAAACACTTTTTTTTGATTTTCTGATGATTGTGGCCAGGATTTTAGAAAATAAATATGAAATTATTGTATTGTCACGGGTCCTCTACAAGTATACAAAGTTTCAAGTCAATCCAATGTTTCTAAGTGGGTGAAAATCGCGTTGAAATATTCCGTTACATTGATACAATATGAAATTATTGTATTGTCACGGGTCCTCTACACGTATACAAAGTTTCAAGTCGATCCAATGTTCCTAAGTGGGTGAAAATCGCGTTGAAAGATTCCGTTACATTGATACAAAAACACTTTTTTGATTTTCTGATGATTATTGCCAGGATTTTAGAAAATAAATATGAAATTATTGCATTGTTTCGGGTCCTCTACAAGTATACCAAGTTTCAAGTCGATCCGATGATTTTAAGTGGGTGAAAATCGCGTTGAAAGATTCCGTTACATAGATAGATAGATAGATAGATAGATAGATAGATAGATACAGGTCAAGCTAATATAAAGCGTGTAAAATTAAATAACAGTTCTTTGTTACATATGAATTTGTTCATATACTACAATATGTTGGGTAGAAGCACTTAAAAATATTTTTAATACTCCATATACCAATTACACTGGTCAACATGATTTTTGTTTCATGAGTACCAACAGCTATACTTAATGCAGTTTTTTATCGTGTTTTCAAATATGTATTCGGAATTTCTCCATCACCCACAGTTTTTTATTTCAATTTAAATTAATGGATTTAAATAATTATTTTTTTAACAAACTTTTTTCGTCCATTTGTCCACTGTAAAATAAAACCAAATGAGCTAACTCAGGAGATTTCAGCTATGAAAAAGAGGTATAAATGCAAATGGAATCCTAATATGCTGGCCTATTATTGTTGGACTTCAAGAGGGATGCTCCACAGGCGAAATATAGCAGAAAATCGTCATTTCTTACTTTCTAGTTGAGTCCGAACGTTCGAATATTTTGTAGTTACGAATGTAGAACATATAAAAGTGTTTGAAATTATAAATTCCAGTCTCTCGGAGACCTTGCGTGACGAAGAAAAACTTTATCATATTTGAATTCAGGAGAAAAAATTCTATCAGAATCACATATTTTTCTTTTTGAGACAAAAACAAAAGTTTCTTTTTTGTTGCTCAGTGTTATTTTGGAAAACAGTGATGAAACTTTAATTTTTGTGTGTATGTTTTACGTAGAATTCACTGTAATATACATGCAGTTGTAATTAACTAAAGAAACTCACTGACACTATCGAACCGACAAGTTCATGGCCACGCGGGTATATGTTCTCCATACATCCCTAACCTCAGCTATTTTTTCCAATCATCTCTGTATAATTTACTTCCCTCAAATTGTGATTAATGTTATTCTCCCACCACATACTTGACCTACCTACTGAGAGCTATTCCTCATATAGTTTCCAAGCACCACTTTAACTCCCCATTCGTGCTACATGTCCTGCTCATCCCAGTCTACAAGACTTAACTCTTCTTATTATATCTGGTTTTGCTTAAAGTTCATGTAGCTTAGTATTATGTAGCTTTCTCCATTCGTCTGTCGGTCCATCTCTCTTTGGTTCAGAAACTTTCCTAAGAAATTTATTCTCAAATACTCGTAATATTTTCTCCTCCCTAAAAGTAAGAGTCCATATTTTGTATCCACATAACTGGTGGAATACAGTGTTATATATTTTCAGTTTAATGTTTCCTGAAATAAGTTAGAACGACCTGTTACGTATAATAACATGAATTTTCAGAATTAAGCCTATGTTTAATAACTTTGATCACCTCATTCCTGTTTGTAATTATTGTTCATTGATATTTGAATTCGGCCACTTATTCAAAATGTTCCTCATTTTTCATTAACTGTCCATTTCCTTCATATAAATTATTTCTATATGTGTCCACATACCTAACTAACTAACTAACTCACTGGCTCTATCGAACCCATAGGTTTATGGCCGCGCAGACATAAGTTCTCCATACATCCCTATCCTGAGCTAATATTTTCCAATCATCCCCTGCATAATCTACTTCCCTCAAATCATGGATCTTATTCTCCCACCTCATTCTTGGTCTACCAACTGGGAGATTTCCTTCTAGTTTTCCTACATGAAGCATCCATGCACTTTCTTTCATTCCCCATTTGTGCCACATGTCCTGCCCAACGCATTCTACGAGACTTAATTCCTCTTATTATATCTGACTTCCTGTACCTACCATGTAACTCACTATATTATATAACCATATATTTAGTTTTATTGATGTTTACTTCCAGTTTGAATTCCTTACTGTTACTCTAGCAGCTGGAATTAGAAATAAATATTTAGAACCGAAGTAAATATTTACAAAGGATATGGGCACCAATATACAAAAGCACGGGAATAATATTTAGTCAGGAAGAAAAGCAGTTAATCTAATAGGAGATTTACCCTACAACACCAGTATATTCTATTATAGAGGGAATCCATTTTAAGAGGAAACCTACCATCATTCTGCCGCCGTGTACTGTGAGCAGTACGATCGCAGCGTGGGAGACAAATTGTATTAAAGCCTCACTCGGATGGTTAACAGTTTATATAAAAGCGGGTGCCGCGCGGCAATACTTGACATGCAGTGTTGTCACGTTTCTCATAGCGCTCTGAGCGTTTATTACACAAAGACAGAATGCATTGATCTTCTTCTTCACTTCCTGGTTTAGGCAAGAGTTGCCTGTTCCGTCTTCACTAATAGATCTAAGACCATATCTTCCGAGGACGTCCGACATCTCTTCTTCCTCTTGGAAAATAATGGAAGATTTTAATGGAAACTCGGACAGAAGACATTGATTATTTATGTTATTATTTAATTGTATTTTATTATTTGGTATTAGTCCACCGCTGTGGTCTCGAGGTGGCGTGATGCCTTGTCACGCAGCGGGCCCGGGTTCGATCCCCGGTCGGGGCAGTTTTTCTGGGTGAGGTTTTTATCGGGGTTTTCCTCACCTTTCAGACAAGTGTCAAGAAAACTTTAAGGCCCAAACGGTCTCCGAAATCATATGGCCATTATCATCATCACCATCATCCTTCACCAGTGTGGAAAGCAACGGGAAGCTACCACACCTACAATTCCCTAGTAAAGTTGCAAGCATAGCATGAAAATGCTATGATTGCAGAGAAGGACCTGCCTTCGGGCAGAATTACTATGAATGGATGGATTTGGTATTGTTTAACTTTTAAAATTAAAATTATTTATGTATTTATTTTTATACTAATGGTATAGTATTATTATTGAGCGATAACGAGGAGATACTAAGGGCTAACACACGCACTCTATTGAACACTAAGAAATTAGGACTGGAAGTAACCATCAATAAAACTAAATATATATTCACACATAGAAATGCGTTATATAGGCATAATGGAAATGGACATCTAATGACAAATGAACGAAATTTCGAAGAAGTGGCTGATTTCAACTATCTAGGAAAAATAATCACAAATAGGAATGAGATGCACAGAGTAATTAAATATAGCTCAATTCTGGAAATGCATGCCATTATACAGGGACTCGTGTCTTTCCAGCTCCTTTCAAAAAATTTTAACTGAAAATATATAAAACAGTTATTCCCCCAATTATATTATATGGATGCGAAACATGGACTCTTACTTTAAGGGGGGAAAGAAGATTACGGTTACTTGAGAATAAAGTCCTTAGGAGTTTTTTGTTAACGCACTACACTAAAAGGTCGAGGCTTCGAGTCCCTGTGGGGTCAGGAATTTTAAATTGGCCCAAATCTTCTGGCGGCACTGTGGCCCTGGGGTCGACTCAGCCTCTAACTGAAATGAGTACCATACACTTGTTCTGGGGTAAAGACTGCCGTCACGCAAATCTGGCAACCTGACTGACATCGTGCCGATTGTCCAGAAATGTTGGAGCCGTAACCTCTTGCTACCCCAAGGGCTTCCTAGCCCTGTAATGGGATATCTTTACCTTTTATATTATATGGATGCGAAACATGGACTCTTACTTTAAGGGGTGAAAGAAGATTACGAATATTTGAGAATAAAGTTCTTAGGAATTTGTTTTGGATAAAAAAAGAGATGAACATACAGGTGAATGGAGAAAACTACATACTAGTGAGCCACATGATATGTATAAGAAGCCAGATATAATAACAATTAAGTCTCGGCTGCGATGGGCAGGACATATTGCACATAGGGGGATGAATGAGGTGCATGGAAACTTCCGGTAGGAAAATCAGAGGTAAAACGCCCAGTTGTAGACCAAGAATTAGGTGGGAGAATAACATTATCAATGATTTGAGAGAAGTAGATTATATAGGGGATGATTGGAAAACAGCTCAGGATAGGGATATATGGAGAGCTAATGTCCGCGCGGCCATGAACCTACGGGTTCGACAGAGCCAGTGAGTTGGCCATAGTTTGGTTTTTAATTAATAATAATTTATTAATTTTCGCATGGCCGCCACATGTTGAAATCACATATTAAACTAATATAATATGTAGATATTGTATTATCATTCAAGCTACATATCACAGTAAATCACTGATAATTATAACTATTAATTACGGTATACAATTTTATAATTGGATCGAATGCCCGACATCGTTCCGAGTTTTAATTGAAACTGAGGGAAGAACAGCCAAGTTTATCTAAGAGACCCTCTTCCGAGATTGTTTTCTTTAATATAATCATAAACATTACAAACCAACTGTTGACACTGCTTACTAAGAGTCTGTTAATGTAATGTATTGTTCCTTGAACTATTATGAGGTTCTTCCTCTTGTGTCACATTATCCATTCGGTCTGAAATATTTTCCCATGGCCGCTACATGTTGAAATAATTTATTATACAAATATAATATATATATATATATATATATATTGTATTATTTGAGCTACATATCACAATAAATGACCGATAATATTATAACAATTAATTACGGTATACAATTGTATAACTGGATCGACTGGTGCACGTTCCATGTTTTAATTGAAACGGAAGGAAGAAAAGCAATGTGGCAACAACGTCGTAGTAGCCGTACCCGGGATCTTTGTACTTCAATAATATACAACAGCTGCAGGGAAACAAAGCGAGCCGATTGTGAATCATCATAGTGAGGCGATAATACGTAACATCCCGGCGGTTAGTTGCTTCAGAGTGTTGTAGTGGGACGCATGTCACTTGTTGTCGTGTGTTACATAAGAAGGTAATCGAAAATGAAGTATACGGTTGAACAGCGAATTTATTTGGTGGAATGTTACTTACTGAGAAATAACCATAGAAGAGATTCGGAGACTTTCTCAAAAATATCCTCCTATACGATTCCTACAAAATAGTGCCTGTCCAAGCTGATAAAAAGTGGCATAAAACACGTTCAGTTTGTTACATACCGAAGAAGCGTGAAAGGCACGTTTTTACAGTAAAGAAACTTGAAGATATTCGGGTGAGGCATGTCTAACTGCGGACGGGGGTAATTTTCAACAGTATCTCAATGAAATGGTGAACAATAAGCCTCTTACTTACTTACTCACTGGCACTATCGAACCCGGAGATTCATGGCCGCGCGGACATAAGCTCTCCATACATTCCAATCCTGAGCTAATGTTTTCCAATCATTCCCTGTATAATCTACTTCCCTCAAATCATAGTTCATGTTATTCTCCCACCTCATTCTTGGTCTACCAACTGGCCTCTATGTGTAGTAATATAATATATGAATAAAGCTATAAAATAATCACCATGTAGGTCCGTCTCCTCAACGTAAGTTTTTTTTAAACTCTGTAGGCCTTTCGGTACTAGTCCCATCATCAGCGGAATGAATTAGGTCCGTACTTTTTGACCCTTGTTGAAGCACAGTGCTTTTCAACATGGGTCAACAAGTGCCGACCTAATTCATTCCGCTGATGATGGAACTAGTCCCGAAAAGCCTACAGAGTTTTAAAACAACTTAAGTTGAAGAGACGGACCTACAAGGTGACTATTTTATAGTTTTTATTCATATATTATATTACTGCGAATTAATAGTTCAACGGAAACTTACCATGAATTTTACTAGTATCGACTATATGTGTAGGCCTATTTTTATAATAAACTTTATTAGTTGAGTTATTTGTATTTTGTAGCTTCTAACTGTCTTTATTTGCCAGTACTAACGGAACACGCTCCCCGCCGGTGCAAGCACAATAGCGGGAGAAGTGAGAGCCGCTGCAAAGCTGTAAACATGTTTCCGCTTAAAATGAATTCTCTATATTTTCACAGGAGATGTTTTCAAGATTGTAAAATTGATGCAACAGAAAAGTACAAATATTATTAACGTCCTGATCATCTCATATCTAAATTTGGTTTTTATTCATTCCACAAATACTATATGTATTAATATTGTAAATGTTACAAGGCGCATTTTAATGTGGTTGTAGTAAACAATTGCATCGGCCACGAGCTGTGACCTGTGAAATACAATGTTTTCTCTTTCGTGTTTTGAACTATGTAAATTTATCTTCGTTACAAGAGCTTGTGTAAATTAAGTATGCATTAAGTAGGTTTAGATTTTTTTAATTACCCAAACCCACGCTTTAGATTTATTTGAGGGAAATAAAAGGCGAATATACAGACCTACCAACACAACTACCTAAATATTTTCTCGAGTGCCAACAATTATGATCAAGTTTTTTTCATTACAGCAGGTTGTGCTGGTTGAGTGGAAGAGAGGGCCTTATGGCCTTAACTCTGCCAGAATAAATAAAGTATTATTATTATTATTATTATTACTAAAATAACAGTATAATATTACAAGTTACTAGCTAATACCCGGCGTGCGTTGCTATACCTAAATAAATGATAATGTGTTTTACTTTTAGTTGAATAAGTAAAATGAAAAATAATTATAAATTTGCTCTTTTCATTATTGCAGCTAAAACAACAATAAATAAATTAATTCTATTTCCAAATTACCTTTCATAAAATCCAAATACTATATAAAATGTCATCTTCCAAAATTTAATATTCAAGCAATCGCTACAAGTAACCCTCAACTGGTAGGGTGAAATTTCTGTTACATAACTGGTAGGGTGGGGTCATTATGACCCTGATAATATAATAAAGGAAATGCATACATTTGGACTTTATTATTTGACTATATCTGACAATATATTAACCTAATCAATTACAACTTTTCCATACCTGATTTTAACTAAGTACATCACGTCTAAATAACAGAATTTAATTTATTTTTCTTGGAGTGCATTAAAAAAATATATTTTAGACACAGATTGTACATTCAGACATGTACATTGGCTATATAATAAACAACATGTAGGAATTACACTAATATAGTAAACCAAGATCAATTACACAAGAATAACAATATTAAATCTAATTAATTTGCATCATTTAGTAACAAAACAGTAGAACAAAGAACTGGAATTTGAAACTTGGTAAATCTCAATAATCACTTTAGGACTGTAAAAAATAATTGTAATAAATTATCCCATCACTCTAATCAGGAGACGTATAGTACTGTATCTTAATTCCAACTGAGTAGTAACTCCATTCATCATATACCTAAATTAACAATGTTATTCAAAAACAGTCAGGACAATTTTTTTAGCATATCCTGCACATAGCAGTTTCATACACATTTCACAATTTGTTCCAGCTTTCCCATTCCGACCACGAGGACAGGAAGAACATATTTTCATTTTTCCTGGAGTCACGGTAGGCCCAGCTTCCTTTTCTGTACTTGGGCCCGATATACCACCAACTTTCGCAATCATCTGCCGGAGTTCACGAGGCAATTCCTTGATGCTACTTTCGCGAACAAGTTCAGGATACACAAATGATTTTCCGAGAGCAATAATGAATTGAGGCCTGGTAATCAATTTTGCCTCTTTTCTGCTTGTCATAAGTATATCATTTACTGTAGCAATATCCATTATGGCAAAAAATATCACAATTGGCCATCGTCTCGTCCTTCGAGCAGTAGAATAGATTGAAACTTCCTGATCCGAGGAATCAACTCTACCTTTGGTCATGTTATGGAATTGTATTATTTCCGGCTTTTGTGTATCGCTATCAATACATTTGGTGTGATGTATAGTGGAATTCATATTGGCAGCTTTGTTCTTTTTTTTTTAACTTACAGATGAACCTACAGTTCTCTTCTTCTGTGGAAGAAATTCTGGAGGAATTTGTCTCTTATTTTTCCTAACCTTTCCCATATAGGTCAATCCTCTATTCTTCAGTTCATCAGCCACTTCAATAGACGAAAACCAACTGTCCCCCGTAATGTTTCTATCTCTTTTGAGGTTGGAATAATTGCTTATTTTCCTCTCTATTTCATCATTTGTGTGTCTTACAATAATACCTAGAATGTCATCTGTAAGATGAAAACTCCAAGAAAGGTCTGGTTCTACAGTGGGAGATTCCTTAGCATCTCCGCGAATTCCACGAAGATATGTAATGATATTGGGTTGAGCGAGCGTCCTCGTAAAACGGGATCATGACTCCACTTGTATTTATCTTTGCCATACATGAAAGCTGTATCATCAACATCAAGATTACCATCTACATCATGGTAATCAGAATTGTCACTTTGTTCACTATCAGTGCCGTGTTCACTCTCAATAACAAAATTTTCAACAACTTCATTTTCATATTCATCACCTGATTCATTCAAAATTCGAGTTAACTCTTCACTAGTTAGGTTTTTATACATCGTTCATTATAGAAAATAAATTCAGAAATGAATACAAGTGTACCCTGAAATAATAATGAAAAAATTGTTGTTCTGCTAAATGAAAAAAATACTAACGTTTAAGGTAGGCTGGGGTCAATGTGACCTGAAAAGCGCAAGACGTTAAACAAATTGAAATGACACCAAAATACAAAAACACAAGGAAACTTCCACTTCGTCCAAAGTTCGAGAACAGACTGAGGATAGAGTACACAGAGTTTCAGGTAGAAAATGTTTTAGTTATATGAGAAGGAGCATTTCCAAATAATAGCCTGGGTCATTTTGACCCCACCCTACCAGTTGAGGTTAAAGCCATATCGTAATTATTTTTAGAAACAACTGATTACCCGGCGTTGTCCGGAAATCTATTTATCCCGATGTATTTGGGATAAACGAGCTGAAACAAAAAATCGTTATAAAAGAATACCCTCCTTGCGATGCTATGCTTACCCGGGAATCTACTTATCCCGATCTTCTTGGCATAAATGAAAGGCAAAAATGGTTGTAGTGAGTTATCCGTAAGAGATAAACATATACTGTCGCGGACTTTATTGTAGAGATTTTGAGATATTCAATTCTGTGTACATTAATTTTGTGTATATCTTATGGTTTATGCAGCGTAAGCCATTTAAGCGTCCAAAGAGCTACTTTTTTCACGTTTTCCACTACAAAGGGCGATTTTTAACGATGTTCGACTTGAGTATCACAACTCTCTTATAGCCTATGTTCATCCCAGAAATCTCCTGAACATTTTGCAAAAATGCCCCATCACAATCGAATCAACGGTATGGCCGCGCATAAAGTACAAACAAACAAACATTCATTTTTATATATTAGATAACAATAAATAGTTAGTCCCTTTCGTAGAGGACGTTGCTTAAAATCGAGGCGCAGATCGCGAATATACCATCAGTTTCTTCCTAAAGTCGATAATTTAAAAATCACAATTTTTAAAATAACTTGTATAGTTGAGTAATGTGAAACTTTCCGCTCTTTTAGAAATCGCAGTTGAAACCGATTAACTGTAGATGGCAGTTAAGTTCAAATTTCTCTAGTGTAAATGTAGCAAAGTTAACATTTCTATATAGGATTAATTGAGAATTCAATATAGATAGACGTAACATCTTGGTAGTAAGTAACATTATGCATCCAAATTTGCTGCATCTGTCTCTGCGCTCCGGCTGAAATCAAGTATCTCCAGCTAGTGCTAATTGGAAAATTTTAGTACAGTTCCGTACCAGTGGTGACGTGAAAATATCGCTTGAGGCGCTGACAGCCATTCACAAGCAAGCTTAATACTAGTCGAGAAATTCGTGATTTGTTTTTTGTGCCTTCGCTATTGATTCAACACTGCGGTAACAACTTTAACTACATGTACGATGAGTCCCACTCAATCTGTGGCCCCACTAGCGGGAAACATGAATGCGGGCAGCGAGTCATGAACTCGCGCCGGCCAGGCATATCAACTGTACGGCACTTGTCTCACTTTGTTGGTACATGAAGTAAGAGTGAAAGTGTGAAAATAAGTACGTATCTGATGATAGATGATGCTGGAAATGATCTCCTGCTACATCCACACATTTTCTGCACCGCGATAGGAAACATTGATTCACGCATTAGTTATCGTTCTGTTATTAAGTTTAATTCTGTCCTGATATAATCTGTCAGATTTTCTAACGTATGAGGGTTTCTTGCATACACTTTATTTCTTAAGTACCCCCACAAATGAAAATCGCATCTCAGGATCACATGGCCGAAGTTTATTCACGGTTGTTGTTCTGTATGGTTTAATATGTAACAGTTTCGTACGTGTTCATGCTGTGCTCTTCTTCTTAGAGATTTTGTTAGCGTACGTAATAATCGTTCTCCAATTTTGTATAATTTATCCTCAGTTTGCACACGTTATGTTATCCTTGGTTTCCTACCAAGCACAGAACCCGTTTCTCTAAATTTATTTACAACTTGTCAAAAGGTATCTTTATTTGGAGGATTTACACCTGGAAATTGTGTTTTGAATCATGTAACAAAGATTCGTGAAAATATTTTTAAAATATTTCCATGTGAACAACCTCAATATCTTTATTCCTTCGAAATTCAGTGAAAATAAAGTTTAAGGTTAAATTTTTGAAATCCAATACGCTGTTCCTTCTTTCATTAACAAAGTTTTAATGATTATGCAGATGGGAGGTTAGTTATACTACAGCACATACACTTGTACTCCTAGAGATAATCTGTATTTTTTTTTCCTTTTAATAATTTAAGATCGTAATATTTTGTACTAGTACAGTGTATCTTATTTATATGCCAAGTAAGTAGACAAAGTTGTGTGATGCAATGATGATGATTCAATTTTTGAGGATCTGCTATATGGCACTTAGAACCTACATGTAGGTATACGCCGGGTGATAGTAGGTTTGTTTAAGTGATATTATGTGGCGGAAAATATCTAGTAATGGGACAACCACATCACATTAGACCAAAATTTTCTAACAGGCTAACTGCAATCAACATTTAGAAAGTAGACCTAATAAAGAAAATAGATTCATTGAACTAGATATAAATTTTAATTTCAATTAATAGAATATGTTCAGGAAACACAATCCTAGGTTAAAATGGATTTCGATAATATTGCCACTATAGGGTTTTTCATGATTATTAATTCCATGGCGCCACAGGCCTAGAAGGTCCTTAGCCTACCAGCCGGCTGCTGGCCTCACATCCACATGTGTCAATCAGAGATAGATGATCATCTAGCCAGTGTAGGGGTAACAAGTGGTCAGCATGTCGAGTCCCCCAGCCGTTAAAACTGGTTTTCTCAACCTGAAACCGCTACTTATTGTAGCTACCTCACGATGCTGGGTGGGCACCGGTCCCATACCGGCTGAAATACCATGAGAAAATGTTTTCCCCCATGGAGAGTCGACCAGCGCAAGTCCCATAACTCTGCTTCCTGCCTTAACCACTCAGATACGGCGCGGGACGCTTTTTCATGATTAGAAAATAGTATTGTTCTTATGGGAATTATATTGCCACTTGGCGCCGCAGAATATGTGACGGGGATGGAAATATATCTCCCTCTTCTCTTTCCAACATAGGTATAGTATAAACATTAAATTTACGGCACAGTTATCTTCACTAAAATTACTAAAATCTAAATTGTGAACATGCTAATGTGGTTACTAAAGAACAACACTAACATTTGGAGTTTTATATATTGTAACCACAGAAGCTCCAGTAACTTCAGAGCATTCACGCTGAGTAAACCATACGTGATGTTAGTTGGGTACATTCTTCTTTGACCACCGTTGTACACGATAAAACAAATTTCGATGAAAGGGGATGGTTGAGTGGCATCTCAGCTAGCAGCTCTTCCGGTAATTGAGTTCACCCCATAGCTTTTTGTAAATGACTTTGTGATAATTACACGTTCCATAAAGGTATTTTTCATAAATCGGACACCCAGTGTCTTCGCAAACCTACAATTGAAACTAATTAACTGAATTATTTATTTATATTGAATTAATTAGTAAATCAATGTCACATAAAATTACACGTTTACTTGTTCCATAAGAGCACAGCTATTTTCTAGACGTGAGAAACCCTATATTAAAGCAGAACTTATTTCATTAACTACAACAATGGATTCACTGAAATGTTCTACCTTTATAATTGTTCTCCTATTCGTCCTTGACATTTCATTATATTATTTAACACCTTTTCATACGACCGCAACTGCACTAAGCTACTTTAATAATCATATGTCAACAAAAACTGACTTCCGCAAATAACCGACTCACTGCGGTCTCCAGTCAGTCTTACATAAGACAGCGAAGTCGCCGCAGACAAATAGAGGCAGGACGAGCAGCACGCCAAGGATCCAGATTCCACTAGTCGAGAAGACGAACTTTTCTGTAAAGCAACACCCATACACATCTGGACTACTCGCCGCGGGCGCATCACGATTCGTGATTCGTGACTCGTGACTCGCAACTCACGAATCCCTTATTCGTTATAAGGTGAGAAAAGGAACAACGAAAGTCTTGCTGTAGTTCACGAACTTACATAAAGTGGCCATTCGAAAAATGGACAAAGAATTCGGAGCATAAATATATCTCAACCTTTATAAGATTCATGATGTGTTCCGTTGAGGTTTATTCAAAATTGTTATAAAATTATAGAATATTCACCTGAAAGGTCCGTCTCCTCAACTTAATTAATCATTTAACTGTAGCGCTTTCGGGACTTGTCCCATCATCGGCAGGGATGAATCCTGCCGATGATGGGACAAGTCCCGAAAGCGCTACAGTTAAATGATTAATTAAGTTGAGGAGACGGACCTTTCAGGTGAATATTCTATAATGTTACATTAATTTTAAATATATCTCGTCGTAATACTTTGCTGAACTGTTTAATCGCCAAAAATAAATAAAAAAGGTGGTATCCCTCATGTTTTGCCAAGTTCGGATTTGTATCGGAAAAAATTTGTTAATGGCACGTGGCACCATTTATAATATACAAAACAAATTTAAAAACTGTTGTTGAGAACAATTATAATAGTTCCCGCAACTTTAAACAATATAAAAGTTATATTATGCAATATTTCTGGAATGTTTAGTCAACAATTGTTCTAACTAAGAAAAAAAATAGCTACCAAACAAACTACTGGCATTATCGAACTCGGTGCATCATTGTAGCCAGGACATAATATCTCCATACATCCACATCATGACCTAATGATTTTCAAACATACCCTTTCAATTCACATCGCTCAAGTAATGGTTAATGCTATTCTCTCACCTCATGCTTAGTTTATACTCCGGCCACATTCCCTCTAGTTTTCCTAAAGAAATTCCTATTTTTATGTCTACCCGTATACCCCACTTGTGCTCCTTAGCGGAAGTTACTTAATGAAACTAATGTAGTTACGCTTATTTCCCTACAGATGTCAGCCAGTAAGAAGTGGATAGCTCATCGCCTGAGGGAGACACATATTAGGCAACTACTTTGTGACCGGTAAAAATCGTTCAGGAGTTTTAATTTGGACTTGAGTTTCTTATACGTCCATAAAAATGTTCACACTCGGGACTCGCGGATTAAAGTAACTTTCGCAGGGCATATTCCTTGGATTTACGCAGCCCAAATATTCATCGACCTCGACAGGGATTGAACCCGTGATCATCGGGACCAGAGGCAAGGAACATAACGCTAGATCACGAGGCCGATAAAAAATCCACGATCGTGGTTCAGACTTTATTCTCCAATCCAGTGATGTATTAAGTTGCAAAAGTCTATTTATGCGTACTTTTGTTTAAAGTGCTCGCCTCTGTTACTTAGGTTCGCGGGTTTAACCCGGTCTCAACCGATGAACTTTTGAGGCGTAAATCCTGATTATGGACTCCTTCAGAAGACAACAAAAACCTTGAAGACCGTGTCGTAGATTTACGGTTAGTAAAGAAACTGACGCTTTAAAAACAGTTCTCTGAGCAACATTTTGTCGCCCCTTTCCAGGCGAGATTTATATTGCAGGGCCAATGATCTTTAATATCAAAGAGTTTCTTTAAATTAAATAAAAAAAGCACAGCATAATACACAGAATAAATATAAGATTTTCAATACATTAATACATGAATTTACAAAATATTAATGAAATAAAAATTAATTGAGAATAATTAATATCATATTGGTAAGTCCTGGGAAATGAACCTTGTACTCTCTAATGTAACTCCCTTGTTTTATCATGCAAGCATCACTTTCGGTCCAAAGTAGAACAAAGATAACAAAACGAAATGAATGTCATGGTATCCCTGAGATAACCCGGATACAGACTGACAGCAGGTCTGAGGATGCATGGGCTTAAAATAGACAATGTGTCAGGAGCTCTTGAGCAAGATAAGAGCTTTGTCTCCAACAAGTGGTGCATGACACTCCAGAGTTTCCCCACTTCAAATTAAAATGTTAAAGGTGCATACTTTTTCAAATCCAAAATTCCCTTTATCCACGACAAGAAATCTAATACTCGAAATTAAATTCTTGATTTTGGAACTCATTTACATTATCTCCAAGAAAAGTAAAATAAACTTTGCCCATATATGCTATTATTTTTGTTCTTTGAGTTAAAAGTACGTAAGTATTTTAAATCTTATCCAAATAACAAACATTTCCGGAGAGATCATGGAATAATTGCATATACGATTAAACATTAAAAATATAGTGAAGCGAGAATTCTAAAATGTTTTAAAACTGGAAAATTATATTTTACAAATTACTTACCCTTTTCAAATAAAAAATGATTATTATGATTAATTCTATCTATCGAACATCGGCATATTTTACATAATTTTGTTCTTATTTTTCTCTAATAAATGAGGACCAATATCCTGAAATCCAAAGTTTCAGTATGGTATCAATTTGTTTTACTGTGAGCTTCAATCGACCTGCGGCCCATAGCGGGAAAAGTGACTGAAATAATTCAGTGAACAACTCGCGCTGCTCATGCAGTGTCCACGCTAGTAGCCGCAAGTCGAGTGAAACTCACTGCATAATGTTTTTTTAATATCACTGTCTTTTGCATTAATTCATTTATTAGAGTGCGTTTTATACTTTGAAAATGTATCCTATTTTTTTGATCATTTATTAATGTTTTTAATTACACTGCGCAACAAAAAATAAATATTTTTTTGTCTCTGAAAGAAAAATATATGATTCTGATAGTATTTGTATCATGAATTCAAATATGATATCGAGTTTTCTCCATTACACAAGATTTCCGAGAGACTGGAATTTATATTTTCAAACACTTTAATATTTTCAACATTCGTAACTACACAATATTCGAACATTCGAACTCACCTAGAAAGTAAGAAATGACGATTTTCTGCTGTATTTCGCCTGTGGAGCATCCCTCTTCATGGTCCAACAATAATTGGCCAGCATATTAGGATTCCATCTGTCTTGATATATTTTTTCCATAGCTGAAATCTCCTGAGTTAGCTCATTTGGTTTTATTTTACAATGGACAAATGGACGAAAAAACGTTTCTTAAAAAAATAATTATTGAAATCCTTTAATTTAAATTCAAATAAAAAAACTGTGGGTGATGAGAAATACCGAAAAAAATTTGAAAACACGATAAAAAAAACTGCATTAAGTACAACTACTTGTACTCATGAAACAAAAATCATGTTGACCAGAGTCATCTTCTTTAGTCTGTTATTAATCTCTTCTGTATTGTTTTATTTTATTTCCCCCTTGTATTATTTTATTTTTATTTTTATGTACCCGAACTTATTTTATGCTTGAGACTGACTCCTAATTTCATGTATTTTGTTGTCCTTCTCCTTTAACTAAGACTTTATAATGTATATATTCTATATGTATTTTTCTGTAATTGTACTGCACCTGAGCTAGAGCAATTGCTCATTCGGATCGGAATACTATATACAACATGTATTTGTGAATAATCTTTAGTATTATTATTCTCTGTATATTACAGAATCAAAAGATTCGTTTCGAAATTTCAGCATTTTTGTAATATCTAATATATAAAAATGAATGTTTGTTTGTTTGTACTTTATGCGCGGCCATACCGTTGAACCGATTGTGATGGGACTTCTTGCAAAATGTTCAGAGGATTTCCGGGATGAACATAGGCTATAAAAGAGTTGTGATACTCAACTCCTACACCCTTAAAATCGCCCTTTGTAGTGGAAAACATGAAAAAAAAAGCTTTTTGGACGTTTAAATGGCTTACGCTGCCTAAACCATAACAATTACACAAAATTAATGTACACTGAATTGAATATCTCAAAAAGCTTTACAAAAACAGTCCGCGACAGCTTATGTTTATCTCTTACGGATAACTCACAATAACCACTTTTGTCTTTCAAGATGCCAAGAAGATCGAGTCAAGTACGAATATTTCTGTGCAAGCATAGCAGCACATGTCGGGCATTCTTTTACGGATAACTCACAATAACGAATTTTGTCTTTTAGCTCATTTGTGCCAATAAGATCAAGACAAGTAGATTCCCGGGCAACACCGGATAATCAGTAAGGGGAATCTTAAAATATTTACGATATACATTTATAATTATTTTTCAATTAACTTATTCAACTTATCATAAAAAGTAAATTAATTTTTGTCTTTCAGCTCATTTATGCCAAAAAGATCGGGATGAGTAGATTACCGGGCAAGGCCGGGTAATCAGCACGGGTTATCTAAAAATAATTACGATATAAATGTTTCCCCCACTTATTTAACTAAACATAAAACACATTAATTTTCGTATTTCAGCTCATTTATGTCAAGAAGAACGGGATAAGTAGATTCCCGGGCAACGCCGGGTAATCAGCACGGGGTATCTAAAAAATTTAAATTTATATTTAATTTCTTTTTACTAATTCAACTAAATATAATAGCACATTAATATTCAGTTATTTAGGCGTATCAGCGCACCCCGGGTATTAGCTAGTATATCATAAAATATAAAACACCTTGTATTTGGGGGTATAAGTGCTTATTTATCAGAATATAAGCAACTATTCAACTTTCGTACAGTTCCATATCCCCAAATTATAATCCTTAAGAGGTGTAGTTAGTACTTGGACATAGAATGTGACTTCAAAGAATGTCATGTTATAGGAATTGAATCTAATGCCATAAATACAGTTACTATTCAAACAGTAAATTATAAAATTACTAAGCTAATGCAAAGTATAAACTTATAAATATAAATATAACAAATTTTTAATGTCAGTTTTAACATCAGTGTTTAGTTTCGCCTCGATTTGAATTACATTGATTTATAATGCTGTTAGGTCAAGAACACCGTATTGGATTCTTGGAAGGCCCCTACATATTTTCTCATACACCTAAGCCTACATGGAGTTAAATCGAAATATAGGTTTCCTTTGGATACTATTGAACCTCTGAATCATCATCAGGCATTCATTGAATAAAGTAGGATTATTTCTGAGTTATTAAAAATTAACTTCACAGAAACCTGTGAAAAATTGCATTTTCTTATAACAACGACGTGTGCTTTTGTTGGTTAACACAACTGCAAATACAGTTAAATAGACTATTAAACTCATGTCCCAAATGGAAGTCAATAACCAATCACGTTACAATGATTTTTTATTTACAACCCATCACAGTCGCGTTTAGCCTAGAATTTACCAACTAAAGTTCATCATAATTAAGAAAGCACCTCCTTTTTAACATTCTGAATAGGTCATAGTATTATTTTGCTGTGACTTACTCAGTAAGAAATACGGCTTCCAGATTGCATATATAGTGCATGAATGTCAACACATACCGCATGCGGGAGTTAATTAAAAACCTTTTGTAGCAATTGATTATACCACCAAAAAAGAAACCACAGTTTGCACTTTCTTAAATGTATTTTTTCCCAGAAAAATATAATTGTCATATTTACATCATAGGACATCAGACATGAATTAATATACAGTTTGATGTGTTTCATTTTTTTCTCCACTAGAGAGCATTCTTACAATATTGCGTTCCTTTGGCAATAAATAATATGATCTTATTGCAGTGACGAACAAAAGAAGCAAATGAAGCGTAGCAATAGTTTCTCATTTGTTTTCAAACATCGCCGTTTACATTAAATATAAGTTATAAATATTTTAAAATAACTATATTTAAATAATGATTTGCGAGTATACAGCTTAATTTTATTCGTTAAATAGTCCTAACAAATGCCACTCTTGATTTCCAAATTCTCTATATAAATTCACTCCTCACTTCGTGAGTCGTGAATTTATCGATAATTTGGAAATGACTCGTGGCATTATGATTATTTAAAAATTTACAATGTATGCATTTACTGCTCGAAATTTTAATGCAATCATGAATTTAAATACCATTCATCGTCGCAAAATGAATGAGAATAATAATTAAATCAAACCGTCTCGGACCCTGGAACAGGAGTTTAAGAAATCATTCCTTGGTTCAAAGCCGCGGGACGCGCGCTGGTTCTAGTTCCCGTGGAAGATAAAAATATTTCATGGAATATCAGCCAGCATATGGTTCCCATCGTGGGCAGCTACAACAAGTAGCGACTCTGGGTTAAATCAGCTATAACGACTGAGGGACTCGACTGCTATTCCTATATCACCTTATACACTCTGGATGATTTCTCACCTGTATGATTGACAAACGTTAATATTCCGCCCGCAGCCGGCTGGTAGGTCAAGGGCCTTCTAGGTCCATATTGCAATTAAACTAATAATGGAACTACTAGATAAAGTATAATTTGGATTTTATATTCCATGAAACACAAACATTATAAAATTAAAAAATCTCACTGACAAGATAAACAAATTTGCGTAAAATCCTGGAGACTTTTATTCTACAGTGTACCACCTTTCTTAGTATCAAAGGAAATATAATTATAATGTTAAATATTAAATTCAAACATCAATATACCAGCTGGTCCTTATTAAAAATGGAAAACATATTACTGAAGTAGGTTCATTAAGCACTGATTTGTTAGCAACTTGTATTACATCAACGAATTCACTGGAATTCAAACATTATCATAAAGGTTTTTGAGTAAAATAAATTTGTGAAAATATTTTGAAAACATTAGTTAAGTATTAAAACATACATTTTAATATAACCTACATTTCTTTGTTTCTAGTGAATTAAAACCAACATATAATTCATTCATTTATTTTGAGAATTTGCCTCATCATTGTGGGTTTTGTCCAACAAATCATAGTAATTAACATGAATTAAAAATAAATAAATAAATATAAATGACAATGGACTTAACTATCAGTTTGCAACAAACATTCACAAATTTCCCTTAATTAAAGTTTTTCATCGTTCTCTGTCCTCTGTGTCTTCATCTGTTACACCAAATTTCCTCATTGAATTTTGAATATTGTTCTTCCAGGCTGTTCTTGGTCTTCCTTTTCTGATCCTTCTTTCAATTTTCCATGCATAGTCGGCCTTTGGTAGTCTTACATCCTGCATTCTTCTTACGTGTCCATACTATTTTAGCCTTCTGTGTTCAATCTCATCCATTATATTTCTTTCTGCATTCATCCATTTTCTAATTTCTGTATTTATAATTTTTTCCAGTAGAGATTTTCTGGCAGCTCTTCTCCAAAAATGCATTTCAACTGACGTTATTCTGTTGACATGTTGTTGTATCATTGTCCAAACTTCATTATACTTTCTAGTATGGATTTATAAATTAGTTGTTTTGTTCTGTTAATGATGTTTTTACTCCACAGTATAGAGTTTAATATTCCTAGAATTTTTCTTCCATTACTATCCGTTTTGTTATTTCTTTGTTTGATGTTCCATCTTTCTCTATAATTGATCCGAAATAACATAATTTATTCACTATTTTCTGATTATAAGAATGACAATATTATAATGAATTGTCGCGGTCATTAATAATAATAATAATAATAATAATAATAATAATAATAATAATAATAATGATAATGATAGCTTTATTTTACCTGGCAGAGTTAAGGCCTTGAAGCCTTTTCTGCCACTCAAATAGGTTTTAAAAAGTACAAAAAATAGTATTACATCTAAATTACAGTAAACAAACTATTGCATGTTACAAATAATACAATTATTATTTATAATGTATTTTGATTTACTCTAGATTTAACGAATTACATATAATATGTACAAGGTATATAAAAAACGAGAAAAATTATTAATGACATAGTATAAATTTAAATAAATACAGAAACATTAATTATTAGACAACAGGTAACTGTATAAGCGTGACTTAAAGGTGCCAAGTGTGCGGCAACCACTGATATCATGAGGAAGGAAATACCAGGAGCGAGCAGAGACTACTGTGAAGGAAGTAGAATAAGAGGAAGTGCTATGAACAGGGATTGTTAGCAGACTGTTATCTTGTGACCTAGTGTAAATATTGTAATTAGAAGAGAACTTCTCAAATCTGGACGCTAGGTAACTAGGAGTGTAGGAATTCATCATTGGTGTCTACTATATGGGCTCGATGACGACATGTAATAATCATTTCATGAGAAAACCCTCAATGCTTAATTCATTCGGAATTCGATAAAACGTTAAATAATATGCATCTACAGTATAAACACATGTACAATTTGTTATGGTATTCGGGTATGGCTTATTTGTTAAGGTAAATAAATAGAGAAGAGAAATTAGGAGAATTTACTAATAAAAATATACTACTCTATATTAACTTTAGTCCAGCGCTGTGGTCTCGAGCGGGCCCGGGTTCGATCCCCGGTCGGGGAAGATTTTCTGGGCGAGATTCTTATCGGGGTTTTTCCTCACCTGTAAGACAAATGTCAGGAAAACTTTAAGGCCCAAACGGTCCCTGAAATCATATGGCCATCATCATCATCATCTTTATCATCATCATCATCCTTCACCGGTGTGGAAAGCAACGGGAAGATACCACACCTATAATTCCCTAGTAAAGCTACAAACATAGCATGAAAATGCAGTGAAGAACCTGCATTCGGGCAGCATTACTATGGATGGATATTAACTTTAAGAACACAAAATTACGAGTAGTAAATTAAATTTTGTGAAAGGATTACGAAAGCGAATAGCTGAATTTGGAACATAATTGAGAAATAGTTGCTAAGGAATAGCTGAATTTGGAACATAATTGAGAAATTGTTGCTAAGGAATTATGGAAGCTGTAAGGAAATATTTTTATGACTTTCCAGAGATTATCGGATTTGGTGTCGGAATACATATGCTCATATGGATGAAGGAAGTGTGATATTGACTGGGTATGCAGCAGGTGGAAACGAGGTTATGCATACATGCAGGTTGCAATCATGTGTCTTTACAGATGCATTCGGCCAGATATTGAGTTTGTTGAGGTGATCTTGTGAATAATAATGATTCTATTTATTTTAGCGTGTACCAATATTTTCTTAAAAATGAAACAAAACAAATATTACACAAAAGTTGATTTTCACTACTCTATACAGTGAACAAAATGCGGTACGTCACTAACAATAAATGAATGTTCATTTGGTCTAGGTAGGTATTCTATTTTAGTAGTGATAATTTTGTTAAGTGAGAGAGAGAAAATTTTAGACACGAATGCCATCTTCTCAACTAAATAACAGCTCTTTCTCTGATCTATAACTAAAAAGAATACGAGCTTCTGTCAACATATCAAATGAGGCGGTTAGAACTAAAGGGGCGCAAATGCAATTTTTGCAGTATTGAGAACAATATAAAGTTGAAGTTGTATAAGAAAAGAATAGGTAATTGAAAATTATTACAATAATACTTTATCTACTAACGCATACTGTTATATCCCTTTGCACAATAAATAAAATTATGCTTCAAGAATGTAATAATGCACCAAACACGTATTTTGCGAAAGAAAAAATCACTTATACCCCTTGACTTCTAATCGCCTAAAATAATCTCACTGAAATACAATTTGTATTAGCGTATTCGAACTAAATATACCCAACAATGTTTTAAACTGCTTTTCTTCTTTCTTTTTCAGATTTTCTATTCTCCCAAATTTTTTAAAGATTTACTTGTCACGAATTACAAGTCGTGTATTTTACATGTAGGCTGGGAGAAGGAACTTTGAACCACATATAGGAATATGGGGTAAGACGAGCATCGCTAGATATTAGGGAATGCCACAATAAACGCGGTAGTCAACAATGGAGAGCACAAAACAATGGACATATTCCAGTCCCAAGACCTGAAATTGGAATAGAACAAAGGCTGCAGGAGTACACTCTACCGACTACGCCACTGCGACGAACGAATGGACGGACGTATGCAATTTAAGATCTGTAGGTTAAATTCAAACAGCTTCCAATCGAGTGGATACATAGTCTTGTCCAAACAAATACAGAACTATTTCAACATGGATTTAATAATAGTTACATGACTCACTATCTTTAGAAGACGAAGAAGGCCTACAACTCAATGCTTTCCAATCATCCCGTGTACAATCTACTTTCCTCAAATCATAGTATTATTCTCCCACCTCATTCTTGGTCTACCAACTGGGCGTTTTTCCTCTTGTTTTCCTACAAGAAGCTTGCATGCACGTCTTTCATTCCCCATTCGTGCCATATGTCCTGCCAATCGCAGTCCACGAGACTTAATTGTTCTTATTATATCTGGCTTCCTATAAAGAATGTAATTCACTGTTATTCAGTCTTCTCCATTCACCTGACTGTTCATCTCTCTTTGGTCCAAACATTTTTGTAAGAACTTTATTCTCAAATACTCGTAATCTCCTTTCCTCCCTTAACGTAAGAGTCCATGTTTAGCATCCATATAATATAACTGGTAGAATAATAGTTTTATATATTTTCAGTTGAAGATTTTTTGAAAGGAGTTGGGAAGTCAAGAGTCTCTGTAATGCATAATAACACGCATTTCCAGAATTGAGCTTATGTTTAATTTCCTTGTGCATCTCATTCCTGTTTGTGATTATTGTTCCTTAGATATTTGAATTCAGCCTCTTCCTCAAAATTTCCCTCATTTGTCAATAGCTGTCCATATCCATTATACAATTTCTATGTGTGATCACATATTGAGTTTGAAGATAAATATGTAAATTATAAATAAAATATATTAAATAAATAGTAGGAATTTTATATAAAATTGTTTTTAATTGTTTTTAATAAGTGGAACTATATATATATATATATATGTGTGTGTGTGTGTGTGTGTGTGTGTGTGTGTGTGTGTGTGTGTGTGTGTGTCCATAGCCGTGGTCTCGAGGTAGCGTGCTTCGATATCAAGCAGTGGGCCCTGGCTTGATTCCAGGTCGGGACAGGCTCCAGGGTGAGGTTTCCTTTTCAGGGTTTTTCCTCACCTGTAAGACAAATATCAGGAAGGATAGGGCCCAACGGTCCCCGAAAATCATCCGGCCATCATCAGCATCCTTCACCGGTGTGGAAAGCAACGGGAAGCTACCACACATATAATTCCATAGTAACGCTGCAAAGCATAGCATGAAAATGCAATGATTGCAGTGAAAGACCTGCCCTTGGACAGAATTACTATATATATATATATATATATATATGTATATTGTCGTCATTGGATTAACATGTACGAGTATTCTGTGTGTATACCAAGGGTATCACAGCATACATCTCCACATAAAACTTTTCTTCCCATTCTCATGAGATCATGGACCTACTTATGAAGTTATAAAGCTGCAATTTCCTTCTTGTGAACTTCTTACGAAACATGGCCCCATCTTTCTCTAAACCGAATATGTTATAATTTGCATAGCGAATATTTTTTCTTTAATCAGTTTCTGCCGCCGCGAAAAATGCACATTAAACACAGATCTTGAATGTAATACCTAATCACAGAACGATTTCTCAACACACAATATTCACTGAACAACAAAAAATGAATGCCAGAAGAACAAAGTATTATGGTGCCCGAGACGGGACTGTGAACCATAAGGTTTAACGAAACATAATCACTTGATGTGATTTGAGTTCCTCAAACGTACTGAACCGTTTTCATTGATTTAAAGCTTCTAATTTACTAGTAATGAACTTTTAAATCATCAACTGTTTATGGAATTCAGTGAACAGCGAATTAGAAAAGAGCCAAGAAAATGAACATCGGGCAGCAATAGAAGGAAAATATTCCATTACAATTTCCAAATTTTGATGGAAGGTCTGCTCGGAAGAGAATTTATTATAAGCAATGCCACGAGCGATTCCCAATTTATCTAGAGAATTAGGAAATCAAGAGTGGCATTTGTTAGCACTAATTAACAAATAAAATCATGCTGTTTACTCACAAATCATTATTTAAATACAGTATTTTAAAATATTTATATATTTAATGTAAACGGCGATGTTTAACATCAAATGAGAGACGTTTCTTATGTTTCACTTGATCATCACTGCAATCAGATCATAATATTTATTGCCAAAGGACCGCAATATTGTAAGAATGCACTCTAGTGGAGATAAAATTAAACACATCAAACTGTATAGTAGTTAATTTCTGATGTAATATGATGTAAATATGTCAATCATATTTTTTCTGTAAAATTATTACCCAGGAAATAATACGTTAAAAAAGTGTAAACAGTGGTTTATTTGTTGTATAATCAATTGCTATCAATGTTTTTATATTATAACCCGCAAGCACCATCTGCTTATATTCATGCACTATATATATATATATATATATATATATATATATATTATATATAATCCGGTAGCCGTACTTCTTAGAGAGTCAGTCACTGCAAAATAATTCTCTGGCCTATTCTGAATGTTAAAAAGGAGGAGCTTTCTTTAATATGATAAACTTATTTGATAAATTCCACGTGAAACACGACTGTGATTGGTTGAAAATCAAAATTCATTCAAACGCGATTGGTCATTGACTGACATTTCGGGAACGAGTTACATAGTATTAACAAATACAAAATACATCCTGAGATTCTTCTTACTGTCATAAGCAAAAAGTTATCTACTTTTAAAAAATCACAATATCTCATTGTAAATATTTAGAAAAACAGAAAGAGTTGTAGATTTAAACAAGCTTAACGTTTTCATCTTCAAGAAGAGCATTTTAAAGAGCAGTAAACGAAACCGTAAAATTTTTCCTTAGTACCACCAATGAGAAAATTATTGAAACCATGAAGAATGAAAGGGACTTTCAAACTTTTTTTATGCGGAGGTAAATAGAGAGTCTGTTAATTAAGTCTAAGAAATTACAAATGTTCTATAACTCTTAATAAAATGTTTTAATATTTCCTCAAAAGGCAAACAACAACGATAATAATAAATATATTAACAATTAGCTTGTCATATCAAGAAAGAAAATTAACTTCCTGAGTACAATAAATTTATTGTGAAATTTTATTGATTGTTTACTAGAATAGAAATATGTATCATAGAGCATATCATATATGTCTGAATGAGTAGGTTCGAGACTAATGAAAATATGGCGTTTGGAAATGCCAAAGATCTAAAAATAATTGCAGATAATCATAAGAGTAAAATAAATTTTCAGTTTCGGCGTTGCATTAAAAGCCTCGCACTTCAAACGTTTGCCCTTTAAGTAATTTGTTCGATGTATCTCCACGCCCATGTAAAGGACACAATGATTTTTTATAACTGAGCCATGCTTTCCATAATTTTATTTTGCATGCATATTCTCTTCGTGAAGAAAAAAATGGCAATTATAACATAATGAGCTTGCATAAAATGTTCCTGTCAAAAAACAAAACAAAAAGAAAATTAAAACATTGTAAATCTCGTTATCTTTATTCAATACCTACAGAATATTTTCTAGAAAAGAGTGCGCAGTCTCATGATAAATTATTTCTTAATTTTCTTCTGGAATCGTTTTACAAATCCATCAATCAATGATAAATAACTATGTCTTTCTACCGGACTAGAATCGGGAAAACATATAATCAAAGCTGTATCAGAAGAGAGAACACTAAATTTTGATAAATTCAGGTAAGTTTGGAGTGGAAAATTCGAAATCATGCTATGGTCGCGTGTTGAGTGCGTATAACAGCTAAAGTCCATACTCTAGAGTGTAAGAGGTTGCGGGTACGCATCAATTATGCAGATTTTGCTTGTGCATGAATCTAGTTCTAGTAGAACTGGCGTCATTTGAACGATATGGAGTTGCACGCCATTTTTCTACAAGGTTCCAGGACCTGCGACATAATTTATTCAGTACAAGAAGCATACTAATATACATGTTTTCTTTTTTCATCCTAATATATGCAGTTAATCCATACACACACAGATATATATACAGATATATATATATATATATATATATATATATATATACATATATCCATCCATAGTAATTCTGCCCGAAGGCAGGTCCTTCACTGCAACCATAGCATGTTCATGCTATGCTTGGAGCTTTACTAGGGAGATGTAGGTGTGGTAGCTTCCCGTTGCTTTCAAGACCAGTGAAGGATGATGATGATGATGAAGATGGTAATGATAAGGATAATAATGGCCATATGATTTCGGGGATCGTTTGGACCTTAATGTTTTCCTGACATTTGTCTTACAGGTGAGGAAAAACCCCGATAAAAACCTCACCCAGAAAAACTGCCCCGACCGGGGATCGAACCCGGGCCAGCTGCGTGACATGGCAGCACGCTACCTTGAGACCACAGCGGTGGAGATATATATATATATATATATATGTATATATGGAGAATATAAGACATACATAAGAAAAATAAGTGTTTGAATTGGATTCGCCTGGTGGTGTAATGGATAACACGCTGAGATAAAGACTCAGAGTTCCGGGTTCGAATCCCGTCCAGGCATTTATTTTTCTTATCATACCATATATATATATATATATATATATATATATATATATATATACACACATACATACATCAATCTCTCAACCAATTGCACATGACTCCAAACAATCTTATGGCATGATACAACTCCATAACAACGGCAATGAAATCATCCTACAGTCGATTACATCACATTGTGGAATCTTGGGCAATGTAACAACTTATATCCATGGGAACAAAGGTTTCATGATAAAACAATTACTAACACCCAAAATTATATCTTATATTTCTGCGAAAACGCACACAAAATAAAAAACCAAGGATGTTAATGACAACAGACTTCAATCATGCACAAAAGAAATGGGAATGTCTCCTTCAAAACATAAACACCATACCAGAAGTTCCACGGATGGCAGCAGTTTCATAATTCGGATTAACTACAGTTCACGATTGCCTTGCTAAAATCTTGCACTAAATTAGTATATTGTCTAAACCACGATTCATTGTATGCAACCACTCGGAGGACGAAATGGACGACAAATATCTCAAAAGCTGTACAGCTGTCAAACAGAAAACTTCCAAATCATTGAAGTATTGGAAAGCAAGATTGCTAATGACGTCAGTGTTAGATGCAGCACATTAGACAACAACCACATAGGACCACTGTATCATTCTTCTGTTTACGCAATTCTAAATAGTGGGCGAATCTTGTGTTTGCAGCGAAAGACTTGTCGTGATATTATTCCCAAAATTCATTCTGGAAGAACCTAATATCCGAAAATATTTCCAAACAAAATATTAATTTTGAGACAAACTAAAAACGTTTAAATTAATTAAGAAGCAAGTTAATATTTAAGAAAGTATTAAATATATATTTAGCCACTTTGTTCCGATATAGTGAAATAAAGCTTATTAATATAACATTGGCATAATCTACTTCATATATTACCTCAATTCTATTACCACTATATGAGACTGCAATGAAAATTGTGTGAGCTGTGTGGAAGCTACTATAAGATAAAGTTGCAAATTATATTCCTAGCAGAGTATTGGAAGCTGTTTCTTGTTCACAAAACGTGAGCTAGAAAATTAATGAGAGGACAGGAAAACATCAAAGTTTTAAGATAACACGCTTTGTCTGGTAACGGCAAGAGGCATGTCACTATTGTATATTTCATGTGTTTATTAGTCATTTCGAAATTAATGCATACTTCATACCCTTAACTAATCACAAGTCATTAAAAAATGTGCTCGCTTTTCCTTATACCAATACAGCTTCAATATTTAAAAATAAAACTACGCCATACAAAGCAATAAATCACATTATTTTAAAATTATGTTTATATTTTTTTTATTTTATTTTATAATAATAACAATAACAACAATAATAATACTAACTATAACGACAACAACAATAATAATAATAATAATAATAATAATAATAATAATAATAATAATAATAATATAACACTGAGCAACAAAAAACTATTTTTTTTGTCTCAGAAAGAAAAATATGTGATTCTGATAGTATTTTTTCTCCTTAATTCAAATATGATATCGGTTTTTCTCCTTTACGCAAGGTTTCCGAGAGACGGGAATTTATAATTTCAAACACTTTAATATTTTCTACATTCGTAACTACACAATATTCGAACATTCGGACTCACCTAGAACGTAAGAAATGACGATTTTCTGCTATATTCTGCAGTGGAGCATCCCTCTTGATGGTCCAACAATAATCGGCCAACATATTAGGATTCGATTTGCCTTGATATCTCTTTTCCATAGCTGAAACCATTTGATTTAGCTCATTTGGTTTTATTTCACAATGGACAAATGGACAAAAAACGTTTATTAAAAAATATTTATTGAAATCCATTAATTGAAATTGAAATAAAAACTGTGGTTGATGGAGAAATTCCGAATACATATTTGAAAATACGATAAGGAATTGCATTAAGTACAACTATTGGTACTCATGAGATAAAAATCATGTTGACCAGTGTAATTAGATGAAGTGAATGGCTTGGTAAAGAAAGTTTAAAATGTGAAGGAATAATAAAAGTATACATGGTAGGCGGTAATATATTATTTATACTGTCTAAGGATATATGAAGTGAGTTTCTTTTTAAACTGTTTTTAAGTGGGGCAGTCCTTTACATATGAGAGGAGGGAAATCCAGAGTCGGGTGGCTGAAACAAGGAAGTATGAGTAATAGTGAGATGTTCGATGTAGAGGAACAGTTAGAGTCGAATTTTCTCTCGATCGTGAGTTTAAGTTATTGTGGGAGGATAGCGAATGGAAGCGAGTAGAAATATAAAGGGATGATGAGGTGGACAAAGTGTTTTATAAGAAGCAGACGCAACGTATCTTTCGCCTGTCTTCCAATCGGAGCCAAGGCATTTCAAATTCTGGAGTTATGTGTTCCGATTTACGGAGGATTGTGCCACTATATGGCCCGGTTGGATGCACGTGGCATGTAATAAGTACCTATAAGATGAAAAGTTAATGTTAGTTAAGGGAATGGAATTTAATAAATTAAAACTAGCTGCAATAATCAATAATGTATGCAAAATATTTTAACGAGCTTTGCCTAATCTCGAAGTATCATAAGTTATAATTAAAACGGAGAAGCTAATATAATTAAGAATATGAACTTGATATAAAAAATAATAATCATAACTACGTTATTTAGCAGTAACTCGAGTTCTTAGAATCTGTCTTCGTTCAAGTTCCAAACGTTATGAGAAGTATTATCAAAAGAACAAAAGTGACATATAATATTCTCATAATTCCCGCTACTAGATTATATTTATCTTTTCACGCATTACTAAATTAGTGAGGAATTTTACTATTAGCCACAAAATCTCAGATAATCGGTAGAGTGTGAAATTCTGCATGTGAAGAAATATAAAAATTCTTGAAATGAAACAGTCTCATACTAAATTTATACAATAATTCATTAAATTCATGTGGGCATCAGTGCATTCTAGATTCAATAAAATCATTTAATATGATGAATTTCTAGTTCGATACCCTGTGAAATTCGATAGGATCGCTATTAAATCCATGTCCTCATGCGAAGTCTGGTTTATCTTTTACTGGTAAGATCTTACACCCATTTATTGCTATGAAATCAATCAACTTCACAGAAGTTAAGTGCGTGTTTTAGTTTTAAAGTAAATCACGAAAATAGCTTTTAAAATATTTCTCATATAAGAATTTCAGAGTGAATTTCATAAAACTCTACAGTTAAGAACCATAGAGGCAGAAAAAGAATTAATATTAAGAAGAATGTTTGCTACTTTGTATTTAATGTTACAATAAACGAACACTATTGTGTGTGTGTGTGTGTGTGTGTTTGTGTGTGTATATATATTCTGACACGTCGTGTAACGACGAAGGCGAGAATATTGACCTCGCATTGGTGGGAATAGATTCGTCAGTCGCTGCATACTCGCTAGTCGAAAGACCCGAGCAGATCATCGAAATGTCTGGCCCTCATTCCAGAGATCTCTAAGCACCTCTACTTCCCCTTTCGGGAACGTTCGGTGACTGGAAACATCCATGTTTGGAAGTATCTTGGCCGAGAGCTTAGAAAATTCCTCCCCACCTATTTAATCTGTGGCGAAGACAGGAAGCGAGGCAGTCCTTTTTTTTTTTTGACAGCGATAAGTAAGCTGAGAGTGAGAACAAATTGTAGTGAGCCGACTCATCAGAAACTGTAATATTATTGTGAAACAGATAAACTTTGAATAAAGACTAATTGTTAGTTCTTATTGTGAACAATTGTTACTGTGTGTAGAATTAAATAAAGTTATAGTGAAAGGTTGCACGATATCTGTGTGTAATTATTTACGACAAAAGGACGTGAAGATACCGTTACGGTCACTTAGTGAACATATATATATATATATTTGGTCGTGCCTGCAGGTAGATACTGTAAACGGGCAGGACTTCATGACATAAAGATAAACGAAAGCGAAATTTTCACGCGCTGTTACAAGAAAATCCGAGCGAAAGTACCAGATCGGTCACAGTTGAAATGAAGAATTTAAAACTCACGTTCTCTATGATCATTTGGACAAGAAATAGTGGAGGTGAATACAGAGCAATCATCTGTTTTCTTTTACCATTCCATTCCACTGACTCAGTTTAAACTCTCGCCTTATAGGTACTTTTATGTGCCACATGCCACCCGGCCCTTACAGTGACACAACCTCTCGGATTTTAACTATGGATCACATAAATACTTTTTTAACCACACAAGGACATAGAGGGCCTCCCCGAATGAGTGATCATATCAGTGTCAGGGCCACCTCAGATACAACAAAACATTAAGATGAAACACACCATTCAGACACATTGATACTAAACATGGCGAATATAATGACGATTATGATAGCCAGATGATATTCGGGGACCGTTTGGGCCTTAGAGTATACCGAAATTTGTCTCGGAGTTCAGGAAATAATGCCCGAAGAGACCTCACCCTAGAAACGTATCCCGACCGGAGATCCAACCCGGGCTCACTACGTAAGAGACAGCGACTCTACCCCGAGACCACAGCGTTGGACTTTACTTTTATCATAAATGTTTAGAATTACCATTTTCATACCAGATCCATATCATTGACACGATTAAGACATGCAAACCACACTGAATTACATTAGACTCAATCAGAATCCAACTTCGAAATAAGAACGTAAATACAGAGCAAGTCTAAATGAAGGACCCGATTTCACTTACTTACTGCGTGAAATCAAATGAACATATAATATTGTGAGACAATTATTTTGAAAGGTAAACTCACAAAATTTAGTTTTTTCGTATTTTTTCCGTATTCGCCCGCAAGATGTCAGCAACAGAGCAAATGACACAACGTTGGCCACCTCGTCCCCACGACTTGACCCCGTGTGATTTCTTGATGTGGGGTTTTGTAAAGGATCATGTTTACGTACCCAACTTCCAACAACACTGGATGACCTGTGTGCCCACATCACAGCAGTCGTTGCTGATACTGACCACGACACACTAAAGAATGTTTGGCAGGGGTTTCCGCATTACATCCATGTGTGTCGCATTACGCAAGATGCTCACATAGAACAATTGTGATGTGTTTGAAAAAAACTCAGAGAATTTACCTTTCTAACTACATGTCTCATAATAACATATATTCATTATATATCACAGAATAAATGTTTGAAATCAGGTCCATCCTTTTGATTTGTCCTGTACGTATATTGAATATATTATAGAGTCATTTAGCTTCTCGTATATAAAATATACAAAGCGGATGTTTTTCACGGTCTACAGCATGTATTTTCTTTAGTTCACACAAAAAATTCTCATTAATAATATTTTTCTTAGAAGCTAGTATTATTCTATTTATATTTAACATATTATTGTTGAAATGTGAAATGAAAATATATGTGTTAGGGGGGAAAAAACACATTTACACAATGGAATCACGAATTAAAAAAAAATGCATAGGTATTTAAACCTCACACGTAGCTTTCATAAATTTCTAGTAAAAGATTGAAAGTTCCTGAGAAAACATGCGCTTTATAAGCTATAAAGTGCTTTCCATATTCCCTTAAATCCGATATTTTGCGAAAGCAAGTACAATGGATTCCTATGGGGAGATCTTGTTCGGTTGTGACTTATTCTACAGAATAGAGAGATCTAAACGGAATTAATGACAAACTTTCATATAATTCATAGGTAAACTAAATCAATTATGATATAAAAATAATAATATAATTATTATTAATAATAATAATGACTTTGTTAGACTAAAAGTAAGATACGTACAATATTATTTACAAATATGGGTCGCACGGGCAGTAAGCCGTACGTGCTATTGAGAGTCCGTTACAATAAGTTAATGTTTGGTAATAATATAACTTAAAAAAAACAATAATACTACAATTAGATAACAATAAAATTGTATTACATATTAACTTGGTTATGTAGAATTATTAAAAATTAATGGTATTGGATTTTTTAATATATTTATTTATTCATTTTTCTTATTTTACGCGTTTTGTCCAGAAATTTACCAAAGTTTATCCAATTTTCTGGGCTTACCAATAACTCGCAGCATGCCAATCTTTCACGATTTGAATTTGGAAATCTCTCCGGTAATAACTGATGCCTCCAATATTCCAAATCGTTATATTTTTCTAATGTAAAGTATGATATATGGAACCCGGAGGTTGAATGGCATTTTCACAAGGACCCTCATTGGCCCCTATCCTCACCAAACTGAATTTTGTTCATTACTCATATATCCAGTTTCCTAAGGCCCATCTGAATATTATCCTTGTACTACTTCTAGACAAGACCCGTTAAAACTTGCTCACTGGATGTGAAAAGACGCCCTCCCCGTCCTACCCGCATCAGGTGCACTCCTAATGAAACAACACAACTGACAACTGAGTAGCAGTGTCTTACCTTGTCAGCCTATCCGACATAGTGTTGAATAGGTTGGGCGGGGTGTATTTTCATACCTATTGAGCACTTATTAACGGCACTGGCCTAGACGCTACTAGCGTTTCCAAATTAAAAAAATCGTTTGATTTTCTACAGTCATCCATTCGAAGTACATGACCTGCCTTATCCCAAATTCCCAGAACTAACAACCCTGGTAGTGTTAGAACAGTGGTATAAATAATTTAAATTATCATTATGAAGGTTCCAGATCTTTTTACTGAAAAAAAATTCCCCTTCTGATCCTGTTTTCTGATGTTTTTAGTTTCATTCCCTTCAAGCATTATTAAGTAACCATATTTAGCGACCATTCATTAGCTCCGATAAGATTATTGTTCTATAAATTCATTTTCTTTAAATTTTTGAACAAGAGTCCAGAAAAGAGGTGGTCTTTGAATGAGTAATACCTCGGATTTCCTTCCGTAATACGGTATTTAATAGTTTTACGTAACATATGACTTTAATCCATTAAAATATGTACATTTTACAGGAATTACCCAGAGTTTTCTCAGGAATAGTGATTATTAGTAGAGTATGAAATTATGATTCTTCTAAAAGTTTACATTAGGAAATAGATGTCATATACAACATTACAATAAAGATTTTTATGTGCTTTGTAAATGACACAGTTTTGTTATCAGCTTTGGCAAAGTCTCGAAGGCCGCATGCAGACATGCGATGAAGGAAAAGCCTTTACGTGCTCAAGTGGCTACAAGCGCCTTGGCGTCGTCGCAATTCCATGCCATGTTTTCTGGTCGTCGTATAACAATGTTTTGCATGATTACTTTAGTTAGGTCTCATTATCGATTGCTTCCAACAACTCCAGGCTATGTTCTCAGAATTTTTGTCATATTATTATTATTATTATTAATATTATTAATTTGTTGAACAGAGTTATATTGAATACATTTTTCCTCTATCCAATGTAATAACAGTTTAATTTTAATTCAATCCTGTATTCTGAATCTCCTTCCTCTAAAATATCATGCATCCATGTAATCTTTGGATGACATTTTGTTTTTCTTCTCTGGAGAGTCCAATCAAGCACTTTTTAGGTTATCTCTACTCCGGCATACGTCTGACAGTATGAAATTATTCTAATTTTAAATGTTCAATTAAGTATAAAATAGAATTTTGGACCTTTATTTCTTGCCTGATAACAGTGTTCCTATATTTTCCGGTACATAATGCCTAGCAGGTCCCCTCAATCAATCTATTTCCTTTGAAACTAATTAAATGTAATATTATAATTCAGTCTCATTTCCATATAATATATTGCTAAGATAATAATAATAATAATAATAATAACAATAATAACAAAAATAATAATTTAACATATAAAGTAGATATCATTTATACAAACAGGCATAAGGATCTTTTATGAGCGCGAAAATCTTCAGACTCGGGGCCCACGGCTTAATATCCCTCCGGGAGAAATTGATCCTTGGAGTTTTCCGTCGTAAGAAAAGCATCGACCCCGGCCGGGTTTGAACCCGCAACATTCGGAACTAGAGACAAGTCATATACCGTATATATATATATATATATATATATATATATATATATATATATATCGTGGAAGAGATATTTGTATCTATAATTTTTAAATCCAGAGATACAAACTCGTTAAAACGGTGGAAATTGAAGAAAATTAATTCAGAAAATGCAGTTAATCCCTGAATTACAGAGATTAATTGAGAAATAATTTTATTTTTGGGTTTTAAAAATGAAGTGTTACCATGCTCATGTAGAATTCAATGGCGAATCTGAAAGCAGAAACAAACATGGAGTACAAATCAACACAAGAGTTCGGAAATATAATTACCGAATTTTAAATTAAAATTAAGCGTTTCTCTCTAAATTCACAGTGACAGAAGTCATACAAAATTAAAATTCAACTTTTAAATGTTAATCTTCAGCAACAGAATTAAAAGTATCCTGGCATTTAAAGTAATTTGTAAAACAATTATCAGATTTTAGAATATTTTACTAAATATTTCAAATGCAGTCCTGATCAATAATTACTCCAAATATATTAATATATAGATTGGGAACATATTAGAGTAAATTTCAGCGTAGAACGGTACACGAAACAATACTAAATAATATAAATGCAAGTCAGATTTTAAAATATTTATATATAAAAATGAGTGAAAGTCTGCCTCTCCTTTTGGGACTAAAAACTACTTGAACAGTTCGAATTGCGTTTGTTTTTTTTTTCCATCATTTAGATTAATGTTTTGGGACAATTAACGTATATAACATATTTCCTACGAAGGCTACTATAGGGCCGGAGCTAAAAAAAAGCTTCGGTGCACTAAAAATTACGCTTTTTGAACCTTAAATACCTTACGCTGCGCTGCCTAAACCATCAAATTACTGTACACAGAACTGAATATCCGAAAAAAAATGTACAAAAAGTGCGCTACATTATACGTCTATCTTAAACGGACAACTCAAAATAACCAATTTTGTCTTTCAGCTCATGCATGTCAGGAAGATCGTGATGAGAAGATTCCCGGGCAAGCGTAGCAGCGCACGGTGAGTATTCTTTTACGGACAATTAACAATAACCACTTTTGTCTTTCAGCTCATTTATGACAAGAAGATCGGGAAAGTAGATTCCCGGGCAACGCCTGGTAATCAGCAGTGCGTATCTAAAAGTAATTACCAAATCAATTTATAAGTATTTTTTCTCTTTACTTATTCAACTAAACATAAAAAACATTTAATTTATTTAGGCGTAGCAGTGCACGCCGTGTATTAGCTAGTACTTTATATGAAAGTGGTTAAAATATTCTCTGAATTGTTACAGTTTACTTGCAGATATCACTTAATACATTCACTGCCTTGACCGGATGTAAAAAGAATCATTTTAATTACTTTCCTACCCGGGGATCATTGTAAAGGCTTATCAAGAGCCACGCAGGGGGATTGACAGATTTGTTTCAAAGTTAACTCAAACACGAGGCGAATTCATTTTAAAGCTTTAAGTTTGAGGTCTCAAATATTGGCGCCAGAGAGTTCGCGTGCGCCGCACTCTGCGTGTTGCAGAACCGGCAGCGGAAGGGGCAAGGGGAGAATTGTGCCATACAGTACTTCAGGTATTTCTGGTTCCCTTCTATCAATAGTTAAAGCTAAAAAAATTCAATACAGTATTGTAAGATACAGGGGTTACAAAATTTAATTTACTAAGTAGGAGGATTGTATAAGAGACCAAGAGGGTGGAAGAGAATTTTTACCTGCTTATTTTTTCATAAGTGTTTGGAGGAGCGATGGCTCATAATTTAACAAACGAAGCCAATATCAGAATGTATACCCTGCTCAATGAGCGGGAAAATTAGTAACATACTAATGCACTTTTCAGAGATGTAGAGAAATTAAAAATACAGTTGCTACGGAGAGAATTCTCACGTTGGATGGTAGGAGATTGGCGTGTTGGATCTTCTAGGATATGTCGAACTCGAAGTGAGTACTTAGAAATGTTTGGACACAATGACGAAATTGAGGGATGGCAAAATTGGGGATCAATATGTATAATTAATAATGAAAAATTTAAAAAGGTGAATTCCTTCTATGTTCAATGGAGTTATATTAATTAAGTTGTCATAGTTAAATATCCAATTTTAGTGTATTTACTGTGTGGGGAAGTGTTTGTGTGTTTGTACGTGCGTGTCCGTGTGTGTGTATATGCGTGTCCGTGTGGGTATATGTTTGTCCGTATGTGTATATGTGTGTATATGTTTGTCCGTGTGTGTATATGTGTGTCCGTGTGTGTATATGTGTGTCCGTGTGTGTATATGTGTGTCCTTGTGTGTATATGTGTGTACATGTGTGACCGTGTGTGTACATGTGTGACCGTGTGTGTATATGTGTGACCGTGTGTGTATATGTGTGTCCGTGTGTGTATATGTGCGTCCGTGTGTGTATATTTGTGTCCGTGTGTGTATATGTGTGACCGTGTGTGTATATGTGTGTCCGTGTGTGTATATGTGTGTCCGTGTGTGTATATGTGTGTCCGTGTGTGTATATGTGTGTCCGTGTGTGTATATGTGTGTTCGTGTGTGCATATATGTGTCCGTGTGGGTGTGTCCGTGTGTGTATATGTGTGCATATATGTGTCCGTGTGGGTGTGTCCGTGTGTGTATATGTGTGTATATGTGTATATGTGTGTCCGTGTGTGTATATGTGTGTATATGTGTGTCCGTGTGTGTATATGTGTGTATATGTGTGTCCTTGTGTGTATATGTGTGCAAATGTGTGTCCGTGTGTGTGTGTCCGTCTGTGCATATGTGTGTCCGTCTGTGCTTATGTGTGTCCGTCTGTGCTTATGTGTGTCCGCGTGTGCATATGTGTGTCCGCGTGTGCATATGTGTGTCCGCGTGTGCATATGTGTGTCCGCGTGTGCATATGTGTGTCCGCGTGTGCATATGTGTGTCCGCGTGTGCATATGTGTGTCCGCGTGTGCATATGTGTGTCCGCGTGTGCATATGTGTGTCCGCGTGTGCATATGTGTGTCCGCGTGTGCATATGTGTGTCCGCGTGTGCATATGTGTGTCCGCGTGTATATATGTGTGTCCGTGTGTGTATATGTGTGTCCGCGTGTGTATATGTGTGTCCGTGTGTATATGTGTGCATATGTGTCCGTGTGTGTATATGCGTGTATATGTGTGTCCGTGTGTGTATATGTGTGCATATGTGTGTCCGTGCGGGTGTGTCCGTGTGTATATATGTGTGTCCGTGTGTGCATATGTGTGTCCGTGTGTGTATATGTGTGCATATGTGTGTCCGTGTGTGTATATGTGTGAATATGTGTGTCCGTGTGTATATATGTGTGCATATGCGTGTCCGTGTGGGTGTGTCCGTGATTGTATATGTGGGTCCGTGTGTGTTTATATGTGGGTCTCCGGGTGTGTATATGTGTGTCCGTGTGTGTATATGTGTGTCCGTGTGTGTATATGTGTGTCCGTGTGTGTATATGTGTGTCGTCGTGTGTGTATATGTGTGTGTCCGTGTGTGTATATGTGTGTCCGTGTGTGTATATGTGTGTCCGTGTGTGTATATGTGTGTCCGTGTGTGTATATGTGTCCGTGTGTGTATATGTGTGTCCGTGTGTGTATATGTGTGTCCGTGTGTGTATATGTGTGTCCGTGTGTGTATATGTGTGTCCGAGTGTGTATATGTGTGTCCGTGTGTGTATATGCGTGTCCGTGTGTATATGCGTGTCCGTGTGTGTATATGCATGTCCGTGAATGTATATGTTTGTCCGTGTATGTATATGTTTTTCCGTGTGTGTATATGTGTGTCCATGTGTGTATATGTGTGTCCGTGTGTGTATATGTGTGTCCGTGTGTGTATATGTGTGTCCGTGTGTGTATATGTGTGTCCGTGTGTGTATATGTGTGTCCGTGTGTGTATATGTGTGTCCGTGTGTGTATATGTGTGTCCGTGTGTGTATATTTGTGTCCGTGTGTGTATATATGTCTGCACAAGTGTGTTCTTTTTAAGCCTGTATTATGGTTACTTTTTTTATTGTATTATGGATGAAGTTCCGCTAAAATTAGATTTGTGTTTGTAGTTTCATGGACGAGACAGAGAATGAGAGAATTTATAATTTTATTCTGTACACAGATTAATAATTACAGATAACTTAATATTGGAAGAAGGAATTCAAATAAAGCAAATGAAACAAACTAAATATTTGGGTATAATATGATAACATTGAAGGTATAGGCAAGGAGAACATAAATCATAGAATTGCATTAATAGCAAAGTGATATCATCCTTAAATTCCATATGGTGGGTTAAGCAAATTTGGAAAGAGACAAAAAAAATATATTGGTAAAACATTGGTGGAAACTGTTGCAATGTATTGATGTGAGGTATGGACAATCAGTAAGAACTACAAGAATAGACTAATAGCTCTAGATATTGATTATTTACGCTGAAGTGCCAGAAAGTCAAAATCAGAACGTGTCACAAATAAGGAAACTAGAAACACAATGGAAGCAGAAGAAAACATAATTCAAAGAATTGAGGAGAAAGAATTAAAGTGGTTATGACATGTATTAAGAATGGAAGATGAGCGATGGCCGAAGCAACTATATCAATGTCAACCGACCAGAAAGAAGGAAACAGGGAGACCAAAGTTAACATGGAAGGGAAACATGAAGATAGTAATGCAAACAAGAGGGCTAAGCATTGAAGATACCCAAGATCGTAGGCTTTGGAGGTTTGACACGGGAAGACTGCAGGAGCTGTAAAAACCCGAACATAGACATATACACATGGTCTTTTTATGTACGAGTGTTTAATTACATATACTAATTTATAAGAAGTCATTTAGAACGAGAGACACACAAAATAGTTGCATGTTTGAGGGAGAATGTTTTATAAATTTTCGTTCTACGTATCAATGTAGCTGTGAAAATACTTTAGTAATGCATTTGTTTATGTACTCATATAACTTACTTTTTCTTTATTCCTCAAACAGGAATATGAACGTACGGCCAAATAGGCTCATGTGTGATTTCATTGCAAATATATGTATCTTCGTAAAAAAATCGACACATTTCCACTTTCACTACTACCTATGAAGAGTGTAGATGCTTCCGAGTTTTTATACATACTGCATACATATTGTACATCTAATTTTATTAAATGTTTTATAATTATTTATAACTTGTTCACTATATAGGCTGGTCCTTATTTTCGAATTTTCGTATTTCATTCCGCATACCCTCTACTTTTCCCCGTTTGGTTGTAAGAAGTAATTTGAAATCCATTTTTTTTTAATTTAAGATGAGGAAATCCGTACCGTATTGAGTTAGAACAGGCGTGTAATGTGTTACATGTCAGGAGATATTAAAAAGAAAATATCAATAAAAATGGTAATTGTATGAGAGGAAAGCAAAATTAATGTGTGCTCTGGGAGTCTAAATAACGAAGTGATATTACACTAACGTATAGAGTTTGGAGTCTCGGTTCAAATTCGGGTTCAGGCGTTATTTTTTTTTCATGTTATTTATATTATATATATATTAAAAATTTAAATCTGTAGAAGTTTAAATATATTTCTTGTGCGATTGATCTCTCAGCGAATCATTATGGTTTTGATTTTTCGCTTCTCCAATAACACTAACTTTATCCATTTTAATTTCAGTTCAATTGGTATAGATATTTAATTATAATAGTCTCTTTCATGTTATTATCCTATGTAATCATTTTATCAACATAATATTTTCCACTGCTTGAGTGGAATGGAGGGCCATTTGCCTTTAACTCTACCAGATTATTATTATTATTATTATTATTATTCCTTTGCAAATTTGCGCTGCTTGAGTGAGGTACATTCTGGCCTTAACGCTGGCAGAATAAATAGAACATTGTTATTATTATTATTATTATTATTATAATTATTATTATTATTATCATTATTATTATTATTATTATTATTATTATCATTATATTGGGGCACGCCGTAGCGTAGTGGTTAAGGCACTGAGCTACAAGCCGGAGGGTCGAGGGCTCAAGTCCCGTTGGGGTCAGGATTTTTAAACTGACCCAAACCCTCTGGTGGCACTATGGCCCTGGGGTCGACTCAGCCTCTAACGGAAATGAGTACCAGACGCTTGTTCTGGGGGTAAAGGCGGCCGTCACGCAGGGCTGACAACCCGGCTGACATAAAAAAGTGCCGATTGTCTAGAAAAAGTGGCAGCCCTAACCTCCTACTACCCCAAGGGACTCAGGGCCTGTTGTGGGATCACTTTACTTATTATCATTATTATTATTATTATTATTATTATTAACTATTATCATTATTGTTATTATTATTATTAATTATTATCATTATTATTATTATTCATTAAATTTGAGAATTTTCCTCATTGTTGAAAGTTTTCTCCAACCAATCTTAATAATTAACATCAGTTTTAAAAATATATAAATGACTACGGATTTATAGAATATCGGTTGGTAATACACCTTCACAAATTTCCATTATTTAAAGTTCTTCATGTGGAAAGCAATGGGAAGCTACCACACCTACAATTCCCTAGTAAAGCTGCAAACATAGCATGATTGTGGTGAAGGACCTGCCCTCGGGCAGAATTACTATGGTTGGATGGAAAGTTCTTCATATTTATCTGTCCTCTATGTTTTCATCCGTTACATCAAATTTCCTAATTCAAATCTTAATGTTATTCTTCCAAGTTGTTCTTGGTCTTCCTTTTCTGGTCCTTCTTTCAATTTTCAACGTGTAGATGGCCTTTGGTAGTCTTCCATCCTGCAATAGTTTACATGCCAGTACCACATTCGCCTTCTCTGTTCAATCTCATCCATTATACTTCTTTCTGCATTCATCCATTTTCTAATTCCTGTATTTCTAATTATCATTATCATTATCATAATTAGTATTAATAGGAGAAACACGTTTGAAATTGTTTGGACACCTCATAAAAATGGAAGAAGAGAGAATAACAAAGAAGATCCTTTAATTGGAAAGATAATGGAAGAAGTGGAAGAAGGAGGCTTAGAGATCGATGAATGGATGGAGTGAGGAGAAGTATGGAAGCTAGAGATTTGAGGGAAGAAGATGCTTTATGCAGGAACCTCAGGCGACAAATCACTTTGGGTTGAAGGAGAAACACAGTAATATGGAATATTCATAAATAAAATGAATTATTATTATTATTATTATTATTACTAATACTACTACTACTAATACTACTACTACTACTACTACTACTACTACTACTACTACTACTACTACTACTACTACTACTACTACTACTACTACTACTACTACTATACTACTACTACTACTACTACTACTAATACTACTACTACTACTACTACAACAGCGAAATCGGGGTTACGTCGTTGCCTCGTACGCAGTGGGCCCGGGTTCGATTCCCATTGAGAAAATTTCCTGAGTGAGGCTTTTCGGGCTTTCTTCTCAACTGTAAGACAAGTGGGAAATTATAAGGCCCATATATTCACCCGGGACACGCCGTAGCGTAGTGGTTAAGGCACTGCGCTACAAGCCGGAAGGTCGAGGGTTCGAGCCCCGTGGGGGTCAGGGTTTTTAAACTGACCCAAACCCTCTGGCGGCACTATGGTCCTGGGGTCGACTCAGCCTCTAACATAAATGAGTACCATACACTTGTTCTGGGGGTAAAGGCGGCCGTCACGCAGGGCTGACAACCCGGCTGATATCAAGTGCCGATTGTCTAGAAATGTGGGAGTCTTAACCTCCTACTACCCCAAGGACCTCCTGAGGCCTGTCGTGGGATCACTTTACTTACTACATATATTTATCCAACATCATATGGCCATCATAATAATTATCCTATCGTATTCGCTTTGTTTATTATGAACGTACGTGCGAATGGCGTATCTTTAATTGTTCTTGTCGTCTCGGAGTTTGCCCTGGCATTGATCTGATCACTCATTAAATGGGCCCTCAATGTCCTTGTGGGGTCAAAATTTTAAGCAATGCATGTGATCGATACTTTCAAAATCCTCTTTCTTCAGTTCGTGTCCCTATAAGGGCAGGGTGGCGTGGGGCATTTGAACATACATATACATATATAGGTTATACTAAAGTAAAATAAGAGACTATTATTATTTCATATAACCTATTGTATCCAAATAAAATTATAGATAGTACTGCTGATTTTAATTAAATTCGTTTCAGTGCTTACATCTATGAAACAGTCATTGACCGGAATGTCTGTACGATATGTAAATAGTAAATAAATAATGACATGGCGAAATACAAGATTTGATGTGGTTTCTTGTCAGGAATAAGGAAGCTTTGCGTTATACTACTGGGATGCAGCGAGACATGAATTTGGAACGAGTTTTTTGTCCGAAGGAGGATCCTCTCCTCTATCCGAGATATTAAGTTTCTCAGCGACAGTATATCATACATAATTCTAAAGGGTAAACGATATGATTCAGTAATTGTAAAAATTCATGGTCCTACGGAAGATAAGGATGTCAAAATAAATGATGAGTTCTGTGAAGAATTAGAATGCGTATTTGATAGTCATTCACGATATCATATGAAAATTGTCTTAGGAGATTTTAATACAAAAATGGGACGAAAAGATGTATTTAGGTCAGCCATAGGCAAATTCAGTCTTCATGAAGTTAACAATGACATCTAGGCCCATGCCTCAACCCCTTGGGATACCTCAGTCTTAATGACCATACTCCCAAGTCCCAGACTTGTCCTCCCTATCTAGTTCGCGTCCACATTCAAAGTACTCGGCCTAAAACCAACACCTCTAGGGAGAAGGTGTTAGAGTTGCAACTTCGGGAATTGCTGAGCTAGATAGTACGCCAGGTCGCTCATTCCTGAGCGAACCCACAGTTGGTTCACTGGTCGCCTTGAGCCTAGCCGGGAGGACTGCGTGGTCCGCAGATCCACCGACCATTCCCCTGTTCTACCTCCAGAGACGTATCCTGCAGCCGTTGTGAGACCGGCTAGGGCTTGAGTACACAAGCCCCACAGTGTGCAACTTTAGTACATCCAGGTGCTCATCTCCTGGTGACCCACAGTTTGTCCACGAGCCCGTAGGCTTAGCCGGGAACCAGCACAGTTGCTCCCCTCTGCACTGGTCCGAGTTGTGCCCTGGTGTGCCCCCAGGGACGTGTCCTGTTGCAGTTGTGGTCCAGCAAGGAGCTCGCAAGCTCCAACAGGTGAGCAATAGTACGGCAAGGCGCTCAACTCCTGCCGACCCCTCTAATGGTTCACGAGTCCCTTGGACTTGGCCGGGAGGACTATCTAGCAGATCCACCGACCTTTCCCCCAGTGCGCCACCTGGGGACGTGTTTGTTTGCTGAAGTGGGTCCAGCCTGAGCATTAGTACGTCAGGTCGCTCAACTCCTAACGATCTCACAGATTGTCCTTGGGTCACTCGGTCCCGAATTCGGCGCTAATCCCCCACCAAAGACCGCGCTTCCTCCTTTTCCGAGCTTACTGACCTGGCGGTAATTCCCAGCATTACGCCCGGTATTGTCCCAATGGGGTTATATTAGTCACCTTTGCCACATCAAAGAATGAAAGAGGAACATGGAGGCTTCTTATAGGAAAACCAGAGGAAAACCGCCCAATTATTGAACCAATAATGAGGTGGGATAATTACAATAAGAATGATTTGAGGGAAGTAGATTATACAGGAGATTGGAAATCATTGGCTCTTGATAGGGATATATAGAGAGCTTATGTCCATGGCCATCAACCTACGGTTTCGATAGTGTCAGTGAGTTAGTTTCAATATGGTTTCTCGGAATAATTTGTGTATAGAAAGGTATGTAGGAACCTTCCTTGTGAGATATTTTATATTCTTAATCATCTACAGTAGAACAGGGCTGTTAGAATAATAATACGTATTATCAATATGGTCTTTGTCTTCGATCTTCAATTATATTATATAATAATTAGTCTTGATAAGATGAATAGACTGATTGTGCATTTGATGTCTGCATGAACGGGGGAGGGTTGTGAGCGCCCGCGTGTGCATGTGTGTGTGGGTATGAATATGTGTGTATGATGATCTTGACACAGTCTCTGGCGAAACGTCGGGGAACTACAAGTCTCACGACCACGGCCTACAGCCCGAAAATCTTCATCAAGATCATCATTGCAACTCCGGCCGTGAAAGTCTAGGAGAATATGTGTGTTTTTTTTTCTTCTCTTTTTTTTAAATTCGTTTTACACCATTTTTTAAAATTATTAATATACAGAATGAGACTTTTTTATATCTATACATATGGTCTTTTCATGGATGAGTGTAGATGTCCATTAATGTGTATGTGGTTGTAGACACAGATTTTATTTATATGCCTACATTGTTTTGACACACGTGTGTAGCCATGTAGGGATTTGTTTATATTATGATTACTTTTGTTTTTTTTTCCTTTTATTTATGGAAAAATAATGGACGTACGACCAAGCAGGCCCGTGTGCAATGTAAATACGCACGCATCTCTTTTCTTTTGAAAAAGGCAATAAATTCCATTCATTCATTCATTCATTCATTCAAGAGCTCGCTATGTATGAAAAGGATGTCCGCCTCCTAGCTACATACAGGTACACTCCCAATGAAACAACACCACTGACAAGTGAGTAGTAGTGCCTTATCTTGTCAGCCTATTAGAAGTACGGTTGAATATGAGGATTGGAACGTATTTTCACTAATAGTGAACATTAATTAATAGGCCTGATCTAGATAGGCACTACTCCCTTGCGTTCATGCTATCCTTATACAATCACATTTACGTTATCATGAATCACCTAAAATCTTAAAAAATGAGATGACATGTTGCACTGAGAAATTTTATATTTAAGTAGAGAGAAGATTAATGATCTTGCAATGAATGCAAAAAATAGGAACATTAGAGAATTATATCAGGGAATTAGTATAGAGAAGAGAAGAAAGGGTTTCAGGCTAGAGCAAACATAATTCGGAATGAAAATGGGGATATGATTGCAGATTCTAGGAGTATATTAAATACATGGAAAAGTTACTTTAATCAGCTATTAAATGTACATACAGAACAGGACATTGAGGAGGATAAGTTACAGACAGCAGAGATGTTAGTCGCAGAACCAAGTTCATTAGAGGTTGAAATGGCGATTGAAAAATTTAAGATGTATAAAGCATCAGGTTCAGATGAGATCCCAGCAGAACTGATAAAATCAGGGGGAGAAAAATTGATGGACAAGATACGTTGGTTGCTTAGTATGATTTGGGAAAAAGAAGCTCTTCCAGATGAATGGAAGGAATCAATTATCGTACCAATTTATAAGAAAGGAGATACAACTGATTGCAACAACTACAGGGGCATCTCATTACTTTCAACTTCGTACAAAATTCTAACAAATATATTAGTAAGCAGACTTACTCCCTATATTGATGACATTCTAGGAGATCATCAATGTGCATTTAGAAGAAACATGTCTACAACAGATCAGATTTTTAGTATGACAGATTTTAGAAAAGAAATGGGAATATAATGGTACTGTACATCAACTATATGTAGACTTCAAAAAAGCATATGATTTAATTAAGAGGGAGAAGTTATATAGTATCCTACTGGAGTTCGGAATTCCTAAAAAGTTAGTTAGACTTATACGATTGTGTCTAAATGGCTCAAAGAGTAGGGTGCGTGTAGGCAAACAGTTTTCAGACACTTTTGAAATCCAGAATGGGTTGAAGCAAGGAGATGCACTATCTCCTATACTATTTAATTTTGTACTAGAGCATGCCATTAAATCTTTAGAGATTGAGGAAGGCTTACAACTGAATGGTATTAATAAGCTGTTAGTTTATGCTGATGATGTAGTACTACTGGTCGATAGCGAGGATATAGGCCTACTAAAGGCCAACACGCACACACTATTGAGTAAAACTAGGAGATTGGGACTAGAAGTAAATATCAGTAAAACTAAATATATGGTCACACATGGAAATTCAGTATATAATGGAAATGGACAGCTGGTGACGGATGAGGGAGGTTTTGGGGAAGTGGCTGAATTGAAATACCTAGGAACAATAATCACAAATAGGAATGAGATGCAGAAAGAAATTAAACATAGGCTCAATTCTGGAAATGCATGCTATTATGCATTGCAGAGACTTTTGATGTCCCAACTCCTTTCAAAAAACGTTAAGCTGAAAATATATAAAACTATTATTCTACCTGTTATATTATATGGGTGCGAAACATGGACTCTTACTTTAAGGGAGGAAAGGAGATGACGAGTATTTGAGAATAAAGTTCTTAGGCAGCTGGGGGACTCGACATGCTAACCACATGTCACCCCTACACTGGCTGTTGATCATCTACCTCTGTGATTGACACATGTGGATGTGAAGGGCCAGCAGCCGGCTGGTAAAAGGGCAACCGCTGAAAAGTGGAAAGACCCTCAATCGGAAGTTCTTAGGAAAATGTTTGGACCAAAGAGAGATGAACAGACAGGTGAATGGAGAAGACTACATAACAATGAACTACATGGTCTTTATAGGAAGCCAGATATAATAAGGACAGTTAAGTCTCGTAGACTGCGATGGGCAGGACATGTTGCACATAGGGGGAATGAAAGACGTGCATGGAAGCTTCTTGTAGGGAAGCCAGAGGGAAAACGCCCAGTTGGTATACCAAGAATGAGGTGGGAGAACAACATTAACTATGATTTGAGGGAAGTAGATTATACAGGGAATGATTGGAAAGCATTAGCTCAGGATAGGGATATATGGAGAACTTATGTCCGCGCGACCATGAACCTACGGGTTCGATAGTGCCAGTGAGTAAGTGAGTAAGTAAGATGAAGATTTTTTATTTTACATTTTTAATTTCAGTAATTTATTTATATTTCTTTCCTCTGTGGTATATTTTTACATCCTTCAGTTTTACTTTTGTCTGGTAATAAGGTAAGTATTTAGAATGACAATATTAATGCTTGTACCATTAAGAAATAAGATTGGCAAGGCTGAGGCAAGCTGGTATAAAAATAAATGTTAAGTTTACAGCGGTTCTTGAAGAAACTAAATATATTTTAGTATTGATGTATAAAAGGAGTATAACACACAAATATGAAGGCATTGACTTTTTACTAGAGTGGAAAAGAACAATGTTATTTCTTCGTCGGCAAGAAAAATTCAAGTCATGCTATACCAGTAAGGACCTAGTTATGGTGCACTCAAAAAGTTTGTGGGAGTCAAGACAAGGAGGACAATCGTAACGACAGAAGCTCCTGCGGCTCTCACGATTAAGGAGCGTAATGAAAATTTAACAGCCAATAAGTGACAATGTAACTATCGACACAAAACATCGCCCGGGATGACGAAGTATGGTAGCTCTTTAAAACAGGAACATCTACCAAAACAAACATCATGAGAAAATACCAAGGGAATATTGTTTGAAGCTGATACCGTGTAAATATAGCAGAACACAAATTAAATGTATAAATACATGAAAACACTATATTTGTGTCCCTTATGTCAATATTGATCTCAGCACTGAAATATTACTTAAATATTACTGTATTATCTTATAACGGAAGTCATCCTAGTAGAGAGAAAAAAAAAGGAAATAAGGAAGTCTGGCAAGATTTATAAGACACTCAGATATAATAATAATAATAATAATAATAATAATAATAATAATAATAATAATAATAATAATAATAATAGTAATGAAAATAAATGGAACAAGGGAGAATAACAAAGAAGATCCTTAATTGGAAAGCTAATGGAAGAAGTGGAAGAGGCAGGCCAAAAGAACGATGAATGGAGTGAACAGAAATATGGAAGTAGTGATTTGAGGGAAGAAGATGCTTTACACCGGAACCTCTGGCGACAAATCACTTTGGGTTGAAGGATAAACACTGGTATTGTGGAATATTCCTAAATAAAAATAATAATAATAAAATAATAGTAATAAAAATAATAATAGTAATAATAATAATAATAATAATAATAATATTAATAATAATAATGATAATATTAATGATAATGATGATAATAATGATAATATTAATGATAATAATAATGATAATAATAATGCTAATTATAATAATAATTATAATAATAATGATAATAATAATAATAATAATAATAATAATAATAATAATAATAATAATAATAATAATAATAATAATAATATAGTGTTAACTCTATTCAGTTGAAATCTTCGATTCCCTGTTTCCTAAGATCCACCCAAATATTATCTCAACCTAGGCCAAGGTGTTCCTATTATTATTTTCCTCAAAGGGATCCGAATAAACATTTTCTGGTATTTCCATCGACACTCATTCAACTTACATGGCATAACCCCCATAATACACTGGTGTCCAAAAGTTTAGGATAATTTGTAAAACGGAAAATCAAAATGCTTAAAGAGGAGCAAGGAGTAAAAATTATTTATCAAAACGTTTCTCAGTACATTTAGTTTAGTTTACATACTAAATTATAATCTCTCTTCAACAATGAAAAAATTAATAGCAATTATAAATGAAAATTGCATTGTTGCAGTTAAGCCCTGTTCCATAAATCTTCATTTTTAAAGAGAGTTATGATATAATCAGATCTAGTGTAAGAACAGATTGCAGTAAAATGGCACAAAGACAACATCTGGACCCTCTGCTTCGGGGTATAATTATTGGGCGGCTAGAAACAGGACAGACACAATCTGAGGTCTCCATAGCACTTAATGTGCCACAAAATGTTATATCTAGGTTATGGCGACGGTTCCAAGAGACCGGAGACGTTAGGCGAAGACCAGTGGGAGATCGTCCAAGAGTTACAAATCCTCAGCAGGATCGATATCTTGCGTTAACTGCAAGAAGAAACCGAACAATGTCTGCCAGACAACTGAGTTCAGAACTTGCGGCCGCCTCAGGTATCAGAGTATCCAGACAAACTGTCTATAGAAGACTCAGAGCTGCTTGTCTGTATGCTAGACGGCCTGTAGTGTGCGTCCCACTCACCCTTGATAACAAGAGAGCAGGAACATCGCGACTGGACTCTAAATCAGTGGAGCAGCGTGCTATTTACAGACGAGTCCAGATTCAGCTTGAACTGTGATTCGCATCGCGTGACTATCTGGAGGGAGCAAGGAACTCGTTACAACCCCATGAACATCATGGAAAGACATCCATTTGGTGGCGGTGGTCTCCTGGTATGGGGAGGTATAATGATGAATGCACGCACAGAGCTTCACATCTTCGCAGGTGGCACTGTTAATGCTCAGCGGTATAGAGAAGAGATCCTGGAACCTCATGTAAGACTTTTCAGGGGAGCTGTGGGTCCAGAATTCATATTCATGGATGACAATGCCCGACCTCACAGGTCACAACTGGTGGATGAGTTTCTTCAGGAGGAAGATATCCAGCGTATGGAGTGGCCAGCGAGGTCTCCGGATATGAATCCTATAGAGCATGCATGGGATGCCTTAGGGAGACAAATTGCATCTCGTCAGCCTCCTCCGAGGACACTTCAAGACCTTCACATTGCTCTTCATGAGGAGTGGAATTTGCTGAGCATCGAACTCCTGAACAACCTCATCACTAGCATGCCACGTCGATGTGAGTCTTGTGTAGCTGTCAGGGGTAATCACACCCCATACTAATCATTTGAACCATTGTTGTTCAACTTTGTGAAAATGACAAGTGAATGACGTATTCATGCCATTGTTTCTTTCGTGCCATGTTTCTAATTATCTGTGACATAATCTTAACCAAATTTTGTATTATTCTGACAAATGCTTTATAATAAGTCGGCAAATGAACTAATTATCCTTAACTTTTGGACACAAGTGTATATTTAACTATTATGAAAACTACACACATTATAGAGCCTCTATTTGTAATAATATCTATGTCTCATTACCTTAGTTTAACCTCTTTCTTTATAGTTATTTTTACATGCTCCAGACAACCCGAGCCTTATAGAGACACGGCCTGTAGAGAGGAATGTCAAACCCTGGATCATTCAATTTTTACATCCACACAAGGACATGGAGGGTCACACCGGATGAGGGATCAACTCAATGCCAGGGTCACTTCCGATACAACAACTAACATTTAAGGCGAGACGCACCACTCGCTCATGTAGTTATTACATACAAGGCGAATATGATGTTCGGGGACTATTTGGGCTTTATAGATTCCTAACAATTGTCTTAAAGGTGAGGAAAGCCCCTAAAAATCACAACCCGGAAACTTTTGCCCACTGGGAATCGAACCTTGGAACCCGGGGTTTACGAGGCAAGAGTAAATTTTTTCCCCGAAACTGCATGAGTAGATTATATTATTAATTACTAATAATGGTAATAATACGAATAATAATAATAATAATAATAATCTAAATAATAATAATAATAACGACAATAATAATAAGAGTAATAGTAATATTAAAAGAATCCTGTCTATGTGGCCGTGGTCTATAACTTGTGTTCCTTCCAGACGTTTCTCCCTCAACTGCGGAAGGAATCTTCAGTGGCGAGTGCTTCTAGGTGATGTTCCCTGGTCGTACACTCGACTCGTCTATAACTGGTTTTTTCCAGACGTTTCTCCCTCGACTGGTCAGGGAACACCACCTAGAAGCACTCACCACTGAAGATGCCCTCCGCAGTCGACGGAGAGACGTCTGGAAGAAAAGTCATCGGTATGGACCACGGGCCACAAATTCTCGGAAATTATTTTACTTATTATCTGTACCGACCGTGATGAAACCCTGAATTCCACAATAATAATAACAGCAATATCTATTATTATTATTATTATTATTATTCTTATTATTATTATGATTATTACTATTTTATCTGTTATAATTTCTTATTATTAGGACTAGTCAAGACGGAATTGCTATTATTATTAAGATGCCCAAATGGTTTTCGAGGGACGAATTTTGACTTTAATAATAATAATAATAATAATAATAATATAAGACTAATAATAACTAAGAATAATAATAATACAGTTAAAGATACATTAAATGTAGGAATGTAAATTTCATGTACAAACAAACATTTTATACAATAATAACAATAATAATACTTACGATAATAATAATAATAATAATAATAATAATAATAATAATAATAACAATAATAATGAAAATAATATAATAATAATAATAATAATAATAATAATAATAATAATGATAATACAATTTTTATTATGATTAATTTTAAGACATTTATTGCTGTAGAGTGATTATTATACATGGGCCTACAAGAGTAATTACTAGTTGCAAGGGAGGGCGCTATTTTTCAGGTCAGTATTGATCCACATTGCAGTAACGCAGAAAGAAAATGCGAGGAGATGAAAGAGAAAGAGTAGTATTTTCCGCATACTTTACTAAATATCGATTCTTAAATGTAGAAGTAATTATATTTCAGAGAAGCTTCCCACAAATTTATCGAAGGGTGATTAAACTTAAGAACAGAAATAAATCACTTTTGTATTAAATGTCCAAGTTAAAAGCAGCTTACGTAGATTAAAATAACGTCCAAACTGTGATTAATTAATCTTTTAACCTTTTACCCATGATATCACTGCTGAAAGTATCAAATTGGACACTGAATAATCACGTCGAGTATTTTCATAATTTAATGCTTAAACGCTCCATCTCTTCCCAATATGGTATAATATATATATATATATATTCCACGCTAAATTTATGCGCCCGCAGCAAACTTGAAGGAAAAATCAAAATCACTATTCAAGAAAGAAGAGAAAAAAGGGGGGGGGGAGGAGAGTGACTCAAGATAGATGTGCGAAATTTTAAGTCACACTTAGTTATGAGTTATTGAAGAAACCATGGATTGTACCATATTGTTCATGATAACTGTAACTACATTAATTTGCCACAACATCCTAATCAAAAAACATGATAATAAAACTCCGATCCGATTGAGGGTCTTTCCACTTTTCAGCGGTTGCCCTTTTACCAGCCGGCTGCTGGCCCTTCACATCCACATGTGTCAATCACAGAGGTAGATGATCAACAGCCAGTGTAGTGGTGACATGTGGTTAGCATGTCGAGTCCCCCAGCCGTTATAGCTGGTTCCTCAACCTGGAGCCGCTACTTATTGTAGCTACCCAATTGCCTCACGATGCTGGGTGGGCACCTGTCCCATACTGGCCGAAATACCATGAGAAAATGTCTTCCCCCATGGAGACTCGAACCAGCGCAAGTCCCGTAGATCTGCGCCAAGGCTTCCTACCTTAACCGCGCGGCTACGCTGAGGGATAATAAAACTGATAATGTAAAAGGTGGGATGAATGACTAAGCGAATAAAATAGACTCAATAGTAACTGTTTCTACTAGTTTACAACAAAAATGATGTCTAATCTTTAATATAGATGGGTGTTGTGTCTGTGTATTTGTCTGTCCATTATGGACTCAAAAACTACTTGGCCGATTTGGATGTGGTTTTCACCATCATTCAAAGATTTTTTTCTGGGACAATAAAGTGTAAAACATATTATCATACGTATTACAGGGCCGAGGCTAAACAGAGCATCAGTGCACTAAAAAATGTAGCTTTTTGGAGGCTTCAATGACTTATACTGCCTAAACCATAACAAATACACCAAATTAATGTACACAGGATTCAGTACCTAAAAAATATAAAAAAGTCGGCGACAGCATACGTTTATCTTTTATGGAAAACATACAATAAACATATCAGTCTTTCAGTTTATTCATGCCAACAAAATGGGGATAAGTTGATTCCCGGGCAACGCCAGGTAATCAGCACGGGGTACATAACATTAATTACGATATGAATATATAATACTTATTCAACTAAACATAAAAACACAATTTATTTAGTCCTAGCACCGCACGCCGGGTAGCAGCTAGTGCTATAATAAAAATTATCATATGTAATGCCACGAGTGATTTCCAAATTATCTGGAGGATTTGGAAATGAAGAGCGGCATTTGCTACGATTATTCAGTGAATAAAATTAAACTGTTTACTCACAAGTCGTTATTTAAATATAGTTATTTTAAAATCTAAATTAAATTTAACGTAAATGGCGATGTTTCAAAACAAATTAGAAATGTATGGTTTTGTTTAATTTGTTCATCACTGCAACTTGATCATACTATTTATTGCCAAATAGGATCGCAATATTGTAAGAATGCATCGTAGTGCAGATAAAATCAAACAAGGGGGAGCTTTCTTTATTTTGATAATCAAAATTCCATAATTATCGAGATGAAGCACGACTGTGATTGGTTGTAAAATAAAATTCATTGAAACGCGATTGGTCATAGACTCCCATTTGGGGCATAAGTTAAATAGTCGTGTTAACTTAGATTCCTATATTTGGCACGAAACGCAGTTCTTATTGTTAATAATTGATTTAAAGTTCTTTAAAAGTTAAAGACTAGCATCGCAATGAAATCTAGGTGTGAATGCGCTGATTATTTTTGCAGACAGGCCTATTTCTTCAGACTTGGGGTTCTTTTACATGACGTATATTTACGACACGGGACGTACGACTTCAGTACCTCTCCGTACTGTGTACTTAGGTGTACTAAGAATTTGTTGCGGGAAACACAAGCAAATTCCCTTAATCATGTGCATGTATAAATATAAGTATATACACACACACACTAGCTAATATCTGGCGTACGCAGAAACGCCTAAATAAATGCAAATTAATTTGCTTTTATGTTTAGTTGATCAAGTAGAAGTAAAAATAATTATGAATTTATATTTTTAGATACCCCGTACTGATTACCCTGCGTTGCACGGGAATCTACTTATCCCGATCTTCTTGATATAAATGAACTGAAAGACAAAAAATTAATGTATTTCTTATGATTAGTTGAATAAGTAAAATGAAAAATATTTGTAAATATATATCGTAATTATTTTAAGATTTTCCATGCTGATTATCCGGTGTTGCCCGGGAATCTACTTATCTCAATCTTCTTGGCATAAATGGGCTAAAAGACAAAATTCGTTATTGTGAGTTATCGGTAAAAGAATACCCGCCATATGCTGCTATGCTTGCACAGGAATCTACGTACTTGTCTCGATCTTCTTGGGATTAATGAGAGACAAAAATGGTTGTGAGTTATCCGTAAGAGATAAACATATGCTGTCGCCGACTTTTTTGTAGAGCTTTTTATGATACTCAATTCTGTGTACATTACTTACTTACTCACTGGCACTATCGAATCCGTAGGTTCATGGCCGCACGGACATAAGCTCCCCATACATCCCTATCCTGAGCTAATGCTTTCCAATCATTCCCTGTATAATCACCGATTGAGGGTCTTTCCACTTTTCAGCGGTTGCCCTTTTACCAGCCGGCTGCTGGCCCTTCATATCCAAATGTGTCAATCACAGAGGTAGATGATCAACAGCCAGTGTAGCATGTCGAGTCCCCCAGCCGTTATAGCTGGTTCCTCAACCTGGAGCCGCTACTTATTGTAGCTACCCAATTGCCTCATGATGCTGGGTGGGCACCGGTCCCATACTGGCCGAAATACCATGAGAAAATTGCTTCCCCCATGGAGACTCGAACCAGCGCAAGTCCCGTAGCTCTGCGCCAAGGCTTCCTACCTTAACCGCTCGGCTACGGCGCGGGACCCCTGTATAATCTACTTCCCTCAAATCATAGTTTATGTTATTCTCCCACCTCATTCTTGGTCTACCAACTGGGCGTTTTCCATCTGTGTACATTAATTTTGCGAATTTGTAATGGTTTATGCAGCGTAAGTCGTTTAAGCGTCCAAAGAGCTACCTTTTTCACGTTTTCTACTACAAAGGGCGATTTTTAAGGGTGTAAGGAGTTGAGTGTCACAACTCTCTTATAGCCTATGTTCATCCCGAGAATCTCCTGAACATTTTGCAAAAAGCTCCATCATAATCGGATCAATGGTATGGCCGCGCATGAAGTACGAACGAACGAACAAACAAACAAACATTATATATATATATATATAATATATATATATATATATATATATATATATAGTGACTCATTGTTGTAGTAGATTTAGAATTTGTAATTAGTGGCACATATTACATAACAAACAATGAAAAATTATGTCTATGAATCTCGTTCTAGAGAATTGTGAAGGAATTAGCTAATGGGGTTGTTCTCGTGAAAACAAATATATTTTTTAATTTTTTTATTACAAACCTTCATTGATCTTACTTAGTATACATCGAAGATGGCCATGACACAAGCATGCCATTTGTATGTGTGTGTGTGTGTGTGTGTGTGTGTGTGGTGTGTGAGTGTGTGTGTGAGTGTGTGTGTGAGTGTGTGTGTGAGTGTGTGTGTGAGTGTGTGTGTGTGTGAGTGTGTGTGTGAGTGTGTGTGTGAGTGTGTGTGTGTGCGCGCGCGCGCGTATGTGTGAGTTATATTTGCACTATTGGTAGAACCAACCGCCTTCAAAAAATACTGCCACAATTTATAGGAAATCAGATAAAATACGAACGGTCAAGACTAGCAGACTTTGCGATGGGCAGGACATATAGCACGACTATGGAATGATAGTGTGGCGTGGAAACATGTAGGAAAACTCGGAAACCCCCAGTAGGTAAGCTAAGAATAAGGAGGGAGATTAACATTAACCATGATTTGAGGAAGCTACATTTTACAGGGGTTGATTGAAAAACATCGGTTCAGTAGAGCTTATTTCCACGCGGCCATGAACCTACGGGTTTGATAGTACCAGTGAGTTAGTTAATTTGTATCTCGTTACATACGATTTAATATAAAACGATAAAAATACATATTCTGTAAAGCAGAAAAATTGGTCCATAAATTTTACTGGCTTTGGAATTCGCTTCGTTTACGCAGTTCTCATCTGACAGAATTTAGATATTTATATTTGTTATTTTCTTTCAACCTCAAATGTTTTTAGATTTATGAATATTATTATTATTTTCTCATCTATCATTTATTTAACGTAATCTATCTGTTTAAATGTGTTGCTCCAAATTTAAATATCACATTTTAATATGCATGTGTGACTTGTAAATAACTGTTTTACAATGATCAAAGTGGTACTTTAAATGAAGTTAGGAATCACGGACACCTAATTGGTGATCCGGTGGATTCATCAAAAGCATCAGTGTATTGATATAAATGTGTCAAACTTTGATACACTTAAATCCAGCCACCCAAAATGATTCAATTACATTCAAGCCTCAAATGATCATTCATTATTCAATCAGTATGGCACTTTATATAATGTATGCTCAAAAATGTATTGAACATTCCGGACAAATGAATCCAAAATCATGTAAAAATAGAATAAAATTGAGAACCGGTTTGCAATAATTCGTATTGAGTTGTATGTAAGTAATTTAAATTCCAAGACGAATGGATAATACTGAAATATGCATTGTTATATAATCTCTCCTTTTAAGTGGATCCGGAATTCCAGATGTGATGAAATAATGCATTTTCATTTTTTTATCAATTAAAACACTAGAAAGATTCCTCTTTAAAATGGTATAATTATCTTGCCTATCTTGTTTCTAAGTGTGTTTATTATTTGTTTTAAATATTCCCCGTCCCTTAAAACGTGGGCGTGGGCCGTCAACTCTCTCCCATAGTTAGCATTCATTTTTTCCATATATAAAGAACATTTTCTACTAAACCATTAAAGCTAGAGACTTGAAATTTTCGAGGCTTCAATATAGTGATCATATACAATTTGTACCATATTGATGTTGTGATAACTCAGTAATTAAAGAATTTAGGTTGCAAAATACAGTGTAAAAAACTGAAAGAAAATATTTGAAAAGAAAAAAAAAATATAATTGTATGTCTATATAAATCACTATGGTAAACCTTTCCACTGTAAAAATTTCAACTTGATAGGATTAATAGTTCAGGCGAAAATGTTCCTTACATTTAACATTAAAAGTATAGGATGTTCGGGTCCCCTTAATAATGTATTTTTATTTGCCAGTAACTAAACTTACTCTAAATCGTAAGTGTACATAGGCCTAGTAATGAAAGAAAAATGTCTTAAAAAATAAAATTTTATTCGATTATTTACTATTTTTACTCATTTTTGTTTAGTGGCTATATAGTACACCCGTCGATTCTATGTCTGCAGGTTTAAACCCAAATTGACTTCACGTATTGTCAAAGATAAAGCCGGGATCGTGTCCACTTAGTTTCGACTCAAATACTTCATACACGCAATATTTTCACAACCATTTATTTTCGTCTACAAATTATCAGTAGCATATCACTCACATTATGCGCTAACAATTAATCTTGATTTAATGTTTATCTCACTCACAATTAATTCACAGTTTCTGACGAGTACATTCGCTCTTCTCACACATCGTCTACCGCATTCAAAAATACAACTAACTCTCCCCCTGCTTTCACCTCACATATATAGGAGGCGAGTAACTTTCTAGGCTAAGGGTTCGAGACTCTTCGAGCCATAGAAGCCTCTGGTCATGGATCACTCCCGAAAGGGAAGGGATATGCTGGTAGAATTATCTGGACTGAGGGACCAGATGCTTCGTTGTTTGCACGGGCCTTTTGACTCGCGAATGGGCTACTCTGAATTCTATTCCAACGATTGCGAGACTATCGCCTTGTCCACATAATTGAAACATCGCCATACGACGCGTAATAGTATTTTTTAAACGAAAATATATTATCTACTTATTTATACATATTTTATTTCACAAAAATATATAATATAGCTTTCAAGATACAAATGTGACGTGATTACGTAACACTTTGAAATTACACATTAAAAAAGAAGGATATTATATAATGTTCTAAAAGAGTTAACTTAAATGCAAGAACGAATGGATGCTCAAACAAGTGGAAGAAAATCTATCAGTAAAATACAATTGGAAAGTGCAAAGCTTCAAAAGAAGTCAATTAAATGTGCTATGCGAAGGAATAAATTAAGTAGACAGTCAATAGAGACAAATTAAGAAGTTTAGTGAACGGAAAATTTAAATTCAATGAGAAGATATACGTTTATGGAGGTGTGAAGACGAGCAAATTAAAGAGACTAACAGGGACAATCTAAATGACCTAAGAAGATAGGCTAATTAAATTTTCTTTTACTGTACACATACAAAAAAATAGAATTTCAAACTGAAGTGACTAATGTTTCAGTGATAAGAGGAAAATTGAAGAGATCATTAGATTTAATTAAGAATATGTTCTTTTATGTATACACTTACAAACTCTTTACAAAAATAGAGGCTGTTAAAAAAATTAATCGCGTACTGAAAATATTTAAATAAACTGCAAGAGAGGTAAAAATATGTGTTAGAAAATTATTTTATTTGAAGACAATTGAAAATAAGGCGGATAGAAGCAAAGAGATGTATGTGCAAGTTTTGCAATGTTGAGAAAAACAGGTTTAATTTTGAAGATGTATAAGAAAATCAAAGGTAATTGAAAATAATACAATTCTTTAACTGCTCCTAACTCATACACATATATTATCATTTTGCCACTAAATAAAATTAAGCTTCTAGAATATAATTATACAACAAAATATTTTTTTTTTGCGAAAATAATCACTTGTACTAACCTTTCCCTCTAAACGCCTCAATTAAATGTGAACCATATCTAACTGATTTGTCCGATTTTAGACGTGGATATATTGTGTGTGGTTTTTGTGTTTGTGCACTAAGTACTTTTGTCCAAAATATTCAGAATATGAATCCTCGGAATGATTAATCATCACGTAAGAGAAATGAAACTATTCCAGTGTCAAATTAATTCCTGAAAATATCATTCGGATTTCCTGGTGTAACTTATGGGATTTAAATATTAGTGATAAAGGCCCACGAGCTCGGTAACTCTTAAACATTAACTAACCCGTTCCTAGCGTATCTACCCTCATCATTCCCAAGATGTTTTGCAAACAAATATTAGTACAACCAACAGAAAAGTCGTCGGGAAAAGTGTGATACATCAAACATATGTTCAATAGTAATTCAGAATACAAAATTTCAGTTCCACAGCTAGTTAGTAATTACAAAAACATGACCAATATCAAGGGAAGTGAATTTGTAAAGCGAATTTGGTGATAATGATAGACAAAATGTAGGAAGTGATATTACTATACAGGACGTTTATAGCATATAAAAGAAATATAAATACATTATATCATCACTATAGTTGCAAAAAGGAATTGGATCGATTCTGAGTTAACATTTACTCAAAATTTACAACCAAGAACAAATTGTAGGAATAAATAAAGTTACAACATTCTTTTTTCAGGTGTAACCTTAATCATTCTAATTGCACATACAACTTGTACAATTAATTAGGCCTATGTTACGAAATAGTTCACCGCTGTGGTCTCGAGGTAGCGTGCTGCCTTGTCACGCAGCGGGCACGGGTTCGATCCCCGGTAGGGGCAGTTTTTCTGGGTGAGGTTTTTATCGGGGTTTTTCCTCACCTGTAAGACAAATGTCAGGAAAACTTTAAGGCCCAAACGGTCCCCGAAATCACATGGCCATCATCATCATCCTTATCATTATCATCAACATCACTATCATCCTTCACCGGTGTGGAAAGCAACGGGAAGCTACCACACCTACACAATTCCCTAGTAAAGCTGCAAGCATAGCATGAAAGTGCTGTGGTTGCAGCGAAGGACCTGCCTTCGGGCAGAATTACTATGGATGGATGTTACGAAATTAAGTGACCGGAATAAATCATTCATTTTGTTTACAAAATAGTCTAGTTTTTCTCAAATAATAATCTGCAAAAGGAGCGTTTATTAACATGTCATGAAGATGTAGTTAGGCCATTGGGTTTGAAGAGAGAATATGCAAGATATTCTTAAATATGATGAAAATAATTGTATTATTTTATTTTTTGCGTACTTATCCATGACAATGGACACAATCATAATATATTTTTGCATCAACATTTTCTGTAACATGTTGGGTGTAGTTTATGTACATTAATTTAATTAATTTGTATTAAACAAGTCAAGATTAATTGTAGTTTCTTTTTTACATGAGATGCTCATAGCCACAAGGACATAAAGTGCACATAATTGGATATACAAAGAAAATGTATTCTCTTTTATTTATTATGTATAGGGCCATATAAAACATTGAGCAGAGATTTTTCGAAGCGCATAAACCTCTTTCAAAAGAAACCCTACGTTAGTTCAGGGCAATTTGTATGTTCTCTATGTGCCATTTTAAAACCGAAATACGTCAGAAAAATACAATTTGTTTTTATTTATTTTTTGAGTACTTCAAAATACGAAGTTTACATTTCGATCGATTGTGCTGATTAAAATATAAAAACATAATAATATATAGAGAAGATCAGAACTCTATCGAAAAATTTTCACATGTTGTTCATGAATGTCGGCGGTGTTTTGACAAAATGAACCCATGCTATCGGCTGGCATGCTTCAGAGTAATGCGTTTTTTTATTGTTAGTCATATATCATGACCTCTGGACCGTGATAAGTAGTCTGATAGATTCATCATCATCATGAACAAATTCGTTTTAGGCCATGTGGCCTGTACGGTAAACCTAGCGAAGATGGTCTTGATCTTTCCACCGATGTTTTGGTCTTCCTTGGTCCCTATGTCCAGTTGGGGTATATTGGAATGCCAATTTTGGAAGTCTATTTCTTGCCATTCTCCTCAGATGATTTTTCCATTCTTGTTGGTATCTTTGTATATCTTCATTTAAACTTGTTACTCCAAGTTTTCCTCTGATAATAGTGTTCCTTTGGTGATCCAGTCTATTACCTCCTAACAATGATCGTAAGAAGCGCATTTGGCTTACTTGAAGTTTATGAGAGTTTCTTTTATTTAAAATCCAAATTTCACTTCCGTATTTTAGAGCAGGTTTTGATGTGATGTTATGTAAGGGGTGTAAGAGGTAGTGATGTGCATTCTATAACCTCTCCTACCTAATTCTAAACCTCACCTGCACGTGGTACACCCTGCTTTTAACTAACGAGGTAATGGGGACCGAGTCACGGTGGTATAACTGTTCCATCAAATATGGAGGAAATTCCATATTTTGAACGCCTATAAGGTAGCAGCCCTACCACTAGTCTTGCTCTGTGGATGGCTGGTAACCAACCCAGGGGACTTCCTATTACTCGAAGAAACTTAAGCAAAGACTGGAATGATCACACTGATGACGACAAAGCAAGAAATAGGTCTGATAGATTAAAAAGAGACATTTAAAATTAATCAACTATATCACTCCTAATGCGATTTAGTGTATTATACTTCCTACATTGAAGACACAATAAGCAATAATCAATAATCAATATATATTTAGAATAGATCAGACTTTTAGTACAAGAAGGATTTTAGAAAATGAATGGGTATATAATTATACTCTACGTAAGCTATACCTAAATTTAAAACATTGCTGAAATTCAATTAAGAGGGAACAATTTTATAGTATACTGCTGTATTTCGAAATTCCTAAACGTTGCACTCTTTCGAATGTGTCTAAATGGCACAAAACGTAGAGTGCGAGTAGGCAAACAGTTTTCCGATACTTTTAAAATTCATGATGGGTTAAAGGAAGGTGATGCACAAGCTCCTGTATTGTTCAATTTTCTACTACAGCAAACTGTCAAATCTTTAGAGGATAAAGAATGCGTTCAACTGTATAGTATTAATAAGATGTTAGTATATTCTATTGAAGTAGTATTATTAGGGGATAGCAAGCAGACACTAAAGCCCAATACGCACATTCTATTGAGTAACATTAAGAAATTGGGGCTGCAAGAAAAAACAGTTAAACTAATTATATGGTCACATACAGAAATTCATTAAACAATTTAAATGGCTAGTCAGTGAAAAAAATCATAGAAATTTTAAAGAAGTGGCTGGATAAAAATATCTGAGAACAGTAATTACAAACAGCAATGAAGTAAAAAAAATAAATTAATCATAGTCAAAATTCAAGAAATGCATGCTATTACGCATTACAGGAATTCTTGCCATCCCAACTTCTTTAAAAAAACAGTTAATAGTTATTATATCCATAGTAATTCTGCCCGAAGGAAGATCCTTCACTGCAGTCATAGCATTTTCATGTTATGCTTGCAGTTTTACTAGGGAATTGTAGGTGTGGTAGCTTTCCGTTGCTTTCCACACCGGTGAAGGATGATGATGATGATGATAATGATAAGGATGATGATGATATTATATAAATCTATATCCATAGTAATTCTGCCCGAAGGGAGGTCTTTACTGCAATCAAAGCATTTTCATGCTATGCTTGTAGTTTTACTAGGGAATTGTAGGTGTGGTAGCTTCCCGTTGCTTTCCACACCGGTGGAGGATGATGATGATAATGATAAAGATGATTATGATATTATATAAATTTGTTACTCTCCCAGTTATACCATATGGATGTGAAACATAGCCTCTTACTTTAAGGGAGGAAAAATAGTTAGGAGTATTTGTAAATAAACTTCTTAGGAACATTTTGGACCATAGAGAGAAACGAACAGATGAATGCATAAGACTACATTGCAGTAAACTACACGATATTTATGGGAAACCAGATGTAATAAGAACAGTTAAGTCTCCTACACTGCGATGGGCATGACATGTAGCGCGAATGGGGAATGAAAGAGCCTCATGGGAACTCATTATAGGAAAACCAGAAGGAAAGCGCTAAGTAGATAGAGTTATCCATAAAAAAATGCCCGTCATGTGCTTCTATGCTTGCACAGGAATCTACGCACTTGTCTCGATCTTCTTGGCATCAATGAATGACAAAAATGGTTATTGTGAGTTATCCGTAAGAGATAAACATATGCTGTCGCGGACTTCTTTTGTAGAGCTTTTTGAGATATTCAATTCTGTGTACATTAATGTCTGTGTATGTTAAGGTTTAGGCAGCGTAAGCCAATTAATCGTTTTCCATTACAAAGGGCGATTTTTAAGGGTGTAGGAGTTGAGTATCACAACTCTCTTATAGCCTATGTTCATCCCGGGAATCTCCTGAACATTTTGCAAAAGCCCCATCACAATCGCATCAATGGTATGGCCGCTCATAGAGTACGAACAAACAAACAATTTTTATATATTAGATCTGAACAAGTCTGCATGTTAATCAGTAAATTTCCACAGGCGAACCTCTGATTTCGGGGTTTGCGGGTTCAAATCCGGTTAGAATCGATTAAGTATTTTTTATTTTGTTTAGCAGGTTTCACAACATCTTCCTGGGCCCAATTAATCTACTGTAATTCTCCTCCACTTATCTCAGTCATTCCAAACTCCATCGTACAATACTTTTTCCCTCATGCTACTCAAAACACCACCAATCCACGTTGATTTTGGCCGTCCTCTTCTTCTTCTTCTTCTTCTTCTTCTTCTTCTTCTTCTTCTTCTTCTTCTAGCAAGTGGCACCCATTCTAGCAGTCTTCTTGGGAATCCGTCTTCTGTCATTTTTTTACATGATCATACCATTCCAATTTTTTATGAAATCTAAAACTGAAGTTTGAACACTCATATTTTGTTCATTTACTCTGTTTCTTATGTTATGTCTTCTAGATATTCCAGATGAACGCCTCCAAAAATTCATTTAAGCAGAATTCAATTTACTTAGTGTTCTAGATTTTAATTCCCATGTTTCTGCGCCGTACTACTTATTATTATATTAAAATGTTTGTTTTTGTGTTAGAACTTGTGTTCTTAACCCATAAAACTAAATTTAATTTTGATATTGCAGATTTGCCTTTATTTATTCTCTCATTAATTTCACCATCATGCCTTCCATTTGCACTAATTTCTGTCTGGTTTTATATTTTTATGTCCGTCTTCTACAAATTTAGATTTTTTATTTCACGGTTTAGTAATCTTGAGCATAGTTCCCTTCCATGAGGGGGAGCACCGTCTTACTGGAAGACAAAAAAAAAAAACAAATCGAATTAACATAAGAAATTACATAATTTCAGTTTTTGTCACCACAAAAATTAAAATTACGATAACTTCATTAGCTTTTTTATTTATAACTATTTCTTACTGACAGTGTTGGCCCCGTACATTATGTACACCGTGTCCCATTCAAACATCAAATATTTTAATTAATCATAACACTCAAAGTGTACGGAATTATGAAATGAGGTTGGTATTTAAAGAAAGAAAAACTCAAAGAATTTTTGTTGCAGTTAATACATCTGTCGCATGTTGGACAATATTGACATAAAACAAAATGGCGACTCCTCAGCAACGAGCACAAACTGTTTTCTGGTATGTAAAAGAACGTACGTTTGCGACACTAGTACAAGATTTTATGAACCCGTATCCTTGACACAATTGCAACAGTACCAATGGACATGTTTAACAGAACGTGGCCCGAAATCGAATACAGACTTGATATTGTTCGTGCTACTAATGGTGCACATATAGAGGTGTTTTAGTGTGTGGCAATGAAAATTCTTTGAATTTCTGTTTCGTTTAATACCGGCCTCATTTCATAATTCCGCATATTTTGTTAATTATGATTAATTAAAATGTGGGAGGTTTGAATGGGACACCTTGTATATACATAAATTCAACCAAAACATAGGCCTACTATTTTCTCAACATAAATTGAGAAGTAATTTTGATGATAGACTTTAAAAATAATTAATTTTAACAGTAGTGAATATATAACAGAAACCCGTTTTTTTAGTGAATTAAAGCTGTAATTTTTAGCTCGACTTTATTGTCTGGAAATATTTTATCGGTGAAGAGAAACTGCAGTTTCTTTGGATTATTAAACCATTTACAATTTTAGAACTTTTCCCTTCGATAGAGATACTGAGAAATAATAACAATGAACGCGGTTAATACATATCTTGTATCTTTCGGGCTATGAGTGGGATTTTCCTAAAAGAGGGAAAGGAAGAATAAACAACTATAAAATTCGCTATCCTGAGAAAGTAACACACACAGTGCAGCGAATATCTGTACGTTTGTATTGAGTGGGTGAATGAGTAAACTGTGAATGTAGTACTAACGATCATAATGCGGTATTCGTTCTTGTGTGGGCTGAAAGTAGAAATATTTTTCACTCTTCATAACCAAACCTGTTATAATATGAGTGCGAAATAAATGTTGTACAATTTACAATAACCATAAAAGCGAATATTTTCTTAAAAAACTTTGAATAAATAATATGTCTCTCGTAAATTCTATTCCTTAGGTCTTCACGGAAAAAAAAAATGCTTCCAGTCACAGTATATGATTACTTTCCACCAATTGTAAAACAAAATATATATTTACACACACAGACACACACACACACACACACACACACACACACACAAACTTTACCATCTTTCAGAAATAAATTGAAAATAAAATCACTAACATAAACAACTCACTAATACTACTTTTTAAAAATTAATAATGCGTTTTTGCATTATTTAATAAAAATAGACTTAGGATTTGTTAATATATTTACCTAATGCCTTGTATAAAAAGCGTAGATTAATTCATTGTAGTTTATTACTTTCTTTGTATTTTTTTCTCTTCTTTTTATGAATAGTAGATTCGAGCTGTTATTCCTGTTTTTATTGATTGTATCATTAATTTAATTTTAATTGTATTTAGTTCATTCTATTATTAGACATTAATTTCATTATTATTCTATATGACAGATAATTAATTGTTCAATGACTATTATTATAACTTTTTTTGTATTCATATGTAACATGTTTGTCCTGTTTAATATGACTATTATTGTAATTTTTTTGTATTCATGTGTAACATATGTTTGTCCTGTTTTATATGACTATTATTGTATTTTTTTTTGTATTCATATGTAACATATGCTTGTTCTGGTGAGTGGAAGAGAAGGCCACATGGCCTTAACTCCACCAGGCTAAATAAATCTATTCTATTCTATTCTATTCTATATATATATATATATACAGGGCAAGTCAAAATGTTGTGCAGGTTTTCAGAAATTTATTATGTGAAATGTAATGAACATATAATATTGTGAGACATATTGTATGAAAGGTAAACTCTCAAAGTTTTTTTTTTAAATATTCGCAGATGTTCTATGTGAGCGCCTTTTGTTACACGACAGATGTCAAGCCGATATTCAATCTCCTGCCAAACTTTCTGTAGCAGTCCGCGGTCGATATCAGCAATGGCTGCTGTGATGCGGGCACGCAGTTCATGCAGTGTTGTTGGAAGTGGTGGTACGTAAACATGATCCTTTACAAGACCCCACATGAAGAAATCACACGGGGTTAGATCTGGTGAAGGAGGTGGCCAATGAATGATGTTGTTGATCACCCTGAGATGCACGGCGGCCTATCCAGTGTGGTGGTAAAAAAAGCAGTATTTCATAATGGTCTCGAAGCACTGCCATGGTTTAATGTGGCGGGGCACCATTCAACTGCAGAATTGAAATTCTGGACTATCCGCTTCAAGCTGCGGAAGGAGCATTGTGTTGTAGCATATCCAGGAAAACATGTCAGTTCACAGTACGTTCATGAAAGAAGAAGAAAAAGGCCCATCAACCTTTGCATGGGAAATGGCACAAAAGACATTCACTTTCGGAGCAATCGCGTTGATGTTCCAGAGTTGAATGGGTGTTACCAGTTCCCCAAATCCTTACATTGTCTCCTATTCACTTTTCCTGAAAGGGATGAAGTCGCTTTCTCACTGTAAAATACCCTCTCATGGAACTCATTCTCCTTCCATTAATGCGAGAAAATCAACACAGAAGGACGACATCTAGGGCCCTGCAATCCACCCCTTGGGATACCTCGGTCGTCATGACCATTATCCCAGTCCTAGTTCTAGTCCTCCCTAATCTAATGCACGCGTCCACGTTCAAGTTCTCGGTCCTTTCCCCCCCACACTCAGGGAGAGAGTGTTGGAGTTTTGCCCTTCTTCGGGCAATTGATGAGCTACCATAGTACACTCAGGTCACTCAATCCTGATGACCCCACAGTTGGATCACGGGCTCCATGAGCATAGCAGGGAGGACATGCTGTCGCAGATCCACCGACCATTCCCCTGTTCTGCCTCCAGGGACGTGTCCTGCAGCCGTTGTGAGACCGGCTAGGGCTACAAGCCCAACAGTGTGAGACTTTTAGTACATCCAGGTGCTCATCTCCTGGCGACCCCACAGTTTGTCGACGGGCCCGTAGGCCAAGCCAGGAACCAGTACAGTAGCTCCCCGCTGTACTGGTCCGAGCCGAGCCCTGGTGTGCCCCCAGGGACGCCTTCTGCAGCTGTTGTGGGCCAGCACGGAGCTCGCAAGCTCCAACAGATGAGCAATTAGTACGACAAGGCGCTCAACTCTTGCCTACCCCACTAATGGTTCACGAGTCCCTTGGACTTAACCGGGAGGACTGTCTAGCAGATCCACCGATCTTTCCCCCAGTGCACCAGCTGGGGACGTGTTTGGTTGCTGAAGTGGGTCCAGCCTGAGCTTTTAGTACGTCAGGTCGCTCAACTCCTGACGACCTCACAGATTGTCCTTGGGTCACTCGGTTCCAGAGTCGGCGCTAAGTCTCACAGACCAAAAGACCGCGCTTCCTCCTTCCCCGAGCTTATTGACCTGGTGGTAATTCCCAGCATTACGCCCGGTATTGTCCCATCCAGCCCGTTCGCAAGACTAGGCCTAGTCGTGTAGCTGCTGTGAGGCAGCCCACTGAGCAATGTAGGCATCCAGGGAGCTCATCTCCCATGGTGCCCCCACAAAGGTCCTCGGGATAAACCAAGAGAAGGGAGCTACTGATCTCCACAATCTCCCACCGCCTCGCCACGACGGCCGCTGATCCCGTTGTGGGCACGGGGCAATTGAGCTTTAGTACAACAGGGCGCTCCTCTCCTGTTGACCCCACTTATGGTCCGCGAGTCCATCGGACTTGGAAGGGAGGACTGACTAGCAGATCCACCGACCTTTTCCCCACTACGCCACCGAGGGGACGCGATTTGCTGAAGTGAGACAGCACGAGCTATGTAGTGCATCAGGTCGCTCGAGTCCTGACGACCTCACAAATGGCCCGCGGGTCCGGTCTGGACCTAGCCGGGAGGAGTGCAAGCAAACCACCGACCGTTCCCCTATCCGCCGCCCGGGGACGCGCCCTGTTGCTGTTGTGAGCACAGCTGGGGCCCGATAAACGAACCCCCAGAGGACGCTCGCAAAGCATAATCGGCGGGTTTTAAGGCTTGAACCAGTTGCAAGTGGTAGGGTTTCATCTGTAAACGTTTCCGGAGAATCCGCCATACAGTTTTTTTGTCGTAGTTGAAGTTCTGTCGCTCCCCGGTAAGTGGATTTCTGTGGACTCCGCACGAAGCATGTGCGAACGCGTTCGACTGTCTCTTCACTCGTCGACGGACGGCCAGTCGATTTTCGTTTACAGATACAGCCTGAATCCCTAAATTGTGTGTACCACTTACGAATGGATCTCCCATCCGGCGGGTCTTTATCGTATCTGGTACGGAAATGTCGTTGAACACTAGTCACAGAGTTGTTACATGGTAATCAAGCACACAGAAAGACTTCTGATCCCCAGTCAACGCCATTTTCCTTTACTGCTCTGCTGTTGACATCTTGCGGGTGAACGCGGAACTTTAGAAGTGGACAACTAAACTTTGAGAGTTTACCTTTCATACAATATGTCTCACGATATTATATGTTCATTACATTTCACATAATAAATTTCTGAAAACCTGCACAACATTTTGACTTGCCCTGTATATATATATATATATATATATATATATAAGCTTATAATAGTATAATAGTAATCAATTATTGCAGTATTGTTAATATCAATTCGAATAATTATAATTTAGATCTGCTGAAATGAGATACCTTCCGTATGCAGGATACACACTACTAGATCACAAAAAAATGAAGACATCTTAGAAGAATTACACATGGAACCTTTAGAAAACTAAATTTCTGAATATAAGACAAGATGGATGCAACATGTTCATCGAATGGAAGATCACAGAATACCCAAACAAATGTTAAGATATCAACCTGCAGGAAGAAGAAGACCAGGACGTCCACTCAAAACACTTATGACTGGTGTTTCTCTTGAGGTAGAAACAGGTCAACTAATGGCCTAAATTCGTGAATGTAATGTGATGATGATGAATAATTATAAGAAATATAAAGCCAGTAAAGTTTAAAAATGTTATTCTCCCAGTTATATTATATGGATTCTAAACTTAAACTCCTACATTAAGGGAGGAGAAAAATATTACTATTATTGGAGAACAAATTTTTAGGAAAATTTCTGGACAAAAGGGAGTTGAACAGACAGCGAATGCAGGAGACTATGTAAAAGTGAACTAGATGATCATTATGGGAAACCAGATATAATAAGAAGAGCTAAACCTCATGAACTTCGACGGAAATGTGGCACGAATGATGAATGAAAGAGGGTAATGAAAAGTACTTCTAGGTAAACAAGAGGGAAAGCGTCCAGTAGGTAGGCCAAGAATGAGATGGGAGAATAACGTTAACCATGATTTGGGGGAAGTCGAATATACAGGCGATGATTGGAAAATATTTGCTCAGGATAGGGATGTATTAAGAGTTTTGTTTGCGATGCCATGAACCTACGGGTTCGACAGTGCCAATGAGTTAGTTAGAGAGTCATTATTGACTTTTTTATTAAAAAACAATCAGCTTTTTATTAAATTAAAAAATAAGTTAAAGCAAATTTATTTTATACGTAATAATTCACAAAAACTATTAATAATTGTCTTCAAGAGGCTTACACTGTAAATTCCCACGATGTACAGAAATATTGTGCAATCAATTTTTCTAAAGTAGACATGCATGTACGATAAACGAAAGGATTGAAATTCTTCCAAATCAATAGGAACCCATCAGGAATTTTCTTGTTCAATTTCATTATACTTACTAATATTAACATATAATTTGTTTCGAATAATTTCTTTGAATAGATCCTCTGTATCTCTTAGCGAAAATAAATTATAGTTAATAACTAAAAGTTAGTAATAAAATCTAAAAGAGCTTACATCACAAATATGGAGTGATGCATTACCTGTGAGCGTAAAGATTTAGATAGAGGTGCTACCAGGCGTTCATTGGACTTGAATTGCGTTGGGGACTTTAAGATTCCCAGATGGTATGAGCGAGGCACTACCCACTGAACCTTCTCCACTTTGATTTACGAGTCTTTTTTTTCTGATTTTTTATTCACAGAGTTAATAGAGATACAAAGAGATACGTATATTATTGCCTCAGTAGTATTTTTAATTTATATTGTAATTACTTGAAACTTTAATATTTGACTAACGTTTCATGAATCAAAAGTACTTCAATATTGTGCAGGAAACTGACAATAATGGAACAAAATTCAAACACAAAACTGAATCTTTAACGCAGTTAATGGTTATAAAGTGTTAAACAAAAGATGAGATAGGATTTCACACTACAAATACATCAGCTGTTTATTGTTTACATTTGATACTCGTAATAAAGTAAAGATAAAATTACTCTTTGCTATGTTATGGAGTGGTTTAAGGTGATCATGGATTGGATGAAATCCAACAGTTAGGAATTAAATTATTTTCCGAACACAGCTACAAAGAATGAACGAAAATTTTGGTGAATAACCAGCAAATTCAAAGATTCAATAAAGTTAAATTTGGAAACACTGCTAAATACTTTTATTAATGTTTGCCCCTTTTCAAAATCCTTAATCTAGATCCAAAGCCAACTCTTAATATTCCACATTAATATTTTATTTAAAGATACGTAATGAGTATCAAACTAAAGGCATTTCATTAAACAGACATTTTTTGCATGAGATCCTGGATTCCTCATCTCAAACTACTTGTCTGGAATTCCTATATAACTACATAAAATTATTTGTTCTGATACAATTACATCCTGAATATACTAATTCTGACTTCGCCGTCGTGGCATGATCCACCCGTTCAAGTTCGATCACGCTAGAGGCAAGGGGTTTTAAATTTTCACATTAAATCTGGATTTGTGTCCACTGTCCTGTGCTGTCATTAGAGGGAACCTTATCAACTTGCTAAACTAAAAAAAAAACTAAAGAGAGAGGCATATTACTCTATACTAGTCCATTATGTGATTTCAATTTCCTGTCCCATGACTATATGCGACATGTCGAGGCATTGGTTTGTAATAATAATAACAACAACAATAATACTAATAATAACAAAAATAACAGTAATAAGTAATAATAATATTAACAATAATAACAATAATAATAATAATCCATCCATAGTACTTCTGCCCGAAGGCAGGTCCTTCACTCCAATCATGGCATTTTCATGCCATGCTTGCAGTTTTGCTAGGGAATTATAGGTGTGGTGGCTTCCCGTTACTTTCCACACAGGTTAAGGATGATGACGATGATGATGTTGATGATGATGTTGGCCATATGATTTCGGGGACCGTTTGGGCCTTAAGGTTTTCATGACATTTGTCTTACAGGTGAGGAAAAACCCCGATAAAAACCTCACCCAGAAAAACTGCCCCGACCGGGGATCGCACCGGGGCCCGCTGCGTGACAAGGCAGCACGCTACCTCGAGACCACAGCGGTGGACAAAAATAATAATAATAATAATAATAATAATATTAATAATAATAATATTAATATTAATAATAATAATATTAATATTAATAATAATAATATTAATATTAATAATATTAATATTAATAATAATAATATATTTATATACAGAATTTTAATGTTTACACATCTTTCTGTGCCTAAAGTTTTATTTTTCTTCTCCACTCGTCTCTCCTCCAACCAATCCATGTCCTCCAGTCCTCTTGCTCTCATTCCAGTTCTTATTTCCTGCATCCACGTGTTTCGAGGTCTTCCTCTCCTCCTTCTTCCAGGTGGACACCATTCCAATGTTTTCCTGGGTAATCTTTCTTCTTGCATTCGTCGTAAGTGCCCATACCAAAGTAATTGCATATACCGTATGTAATCTACTATTAAATAACCAATATTCATTTTTTCTCTTACGACAGTATTTCTTATTTTGTCTAATTTTGAATATCTTGCTGCTCTCCCCAAGAAATCCATTTCCACCGACATGAGTTTTTGTTCTAAGTTTTTGTTGAATTTCCAAACTTCAGCTACATACGTGACAGTAATTCTCACTATTGAATTATATATTTGTAACTTATTTTTCCTGGTTATATATCTGTTCCATAAGACTCCATTCATCATTGATGCTATTGTTCTACCTTTATTTATTCTGTTCTTAATATCACTTTCTTGTTTATCCTATTTATTTAATTTTACTCCCAGGTACTCAAATTCTTTACATCCTCTAATATACCCCTTTTCATCTTCTAATATCAAATCTTGGGTTTCGGCTTCACATCCCATATAAAATGGTTTTTTTCTAAATTTATTTTTCAAACCCCATTTATCTTATTCGTCCCAATATTAATTTTTTGCAAACATGAACTCCGTGTCTTCATATTCTTGAGCAATATTACTATCTGGTCATCCGCAAATCACAGTGTATATATTTACTGTTTGTTGATCCATCTCCAATTGCTACTCCCATTGCTGAACATTCTTTCCTCCAGTTTGACAGTGCTTTATGTATAAATATCTTAAATAATAATAATAATAATAATAATAATAATAATAATAATAATAATAATAATACTAATAATAACAATATCAATAGTATTAATAATAATAATAGCAATAATAATAATAATAACAATAATAATGATAATGATAATAATAATGATAATGATAATAGTAATAGTAGTAAAAATAATAATAACAATAATAATAATAACAATAATTACAATAAAACAATAATAACAATAATAATAAACATAATAATAACCCCCATTATCTCCTATCAGGAGCATAGGGCATCTACAAAAAACGTCGCCAACAGATCCAATCCTGAGCCCGCTTCTTCACTTCCCGCTTCCCTATCTGTTTCGGCTGTCTCTTCACTGTGTCCTTGGGGGCTCCAACCCAATGCAAATCTTTTAATCGAGTCATGGTCTTTTATTAATGTATGTCCTACCCAGTTCCATTTTCGCTATTTTATTTCTATTTTAATTTCCTTCTGGTCAGTTTTTCCCCATAATTCATTATTTGATATTGTTCCTGGCCATTTAATTTGTAATTCTCACGGGGGTGTGTAATTCCTATAAAAGGAATGGTAGGAGAATAGGAGGCAAGATATATTAGTAGTTGATTCTGTCCCTTTCCAAATACTGGTATCGCTGCACCCCCTCAGTTAACGTAAATATTTCCTGATTGCTGGCTACATTCTCCTGATCATTTAACATCATGCAAAGCAAATATATCCAAGGAAGACTTAAATACATCCCTTGTTAATATTTCTGCTGTCACACTACTGAATCATCTTTTAAAATTCAATTTTTTTACCTTTCCCCAGGTACCCCTGTAGTGGTCCCAATCCGGGTATCCGAATGAGGGATTGTTTTACTTCCAGACTTTTATTCCCCATTGGAAACCTTGTCCCCATTTCTTGTTCATTCCATTTTTAAAGCGACTCTTTAACCAAGGTATAACTTTTTCAGCTTTTTCGCCATTGACAGCACAACATGGGTGACCATTCTCGTAGCAATACTACTGCCAGCATGGCTCACATAAGCAAGCAACTTCTCCTATACGAACAAGGTAAGTTATCATCAGATGGGAGTTCTAATAGTAGGATAAAACATAATTAAATTATTTACTACAACATGGTTGTCTTTCATGTGGTTAGTGCATGAAGATAGTGAAGACAATTAATTCTCTCACATTACTTTTGATAACCACTAAGTACTCCACTGCTGAAAGCTGCAGCTATATCATTCCGAGGAGACAACTTTCGTAATTTTATTTAAGTTAAGTTGTCAATTAAATTTATGCGACAAAAAATTACGTATTATGAAATATTTTATAATTTCTCTAAGTTTAAATAATCACTATTTGTTGTCTCGAAAACGAGTACCGAACATTCATTACTATTAACTGTCATATATTAACTAAAGTAAGTAAATAGTAGTAGTAGTAGGGCTTTATTAGACAAAAAGTAAGATATTTACAATATTATTTACAATATTATTTACAAATATGGGTCGCACGGGCAGTAAGCCGTACGTGCTGTTGACAGTCCGTTACAATAAAGTAATAATTGGTACTAGTGTAAAGAAAAATAAACAACAAAGAAAGCAATAACATTACAATTACATAAAGAAAACACAATAATATTACAATTAAATAATAACACAATAGCATTATACACTAAAAAACATTAACATTACAATTACATAAAGAAAACACAATAATATTACAATCAAATAATAACACAATAGTATTATACAGTAATTAATTTATATATAATTGTTAAGAATTAATGGTATTGCATTTTGATAACATATATTTATTTATGAATGAGTGTTGTCCTTATTTTAAGTAAGTAAAGTAATCCCACTACAAGTCTCGGGAGGCCCTTGGGGTAGTAGGAGGTTAAGGCTCCCACTTTTTCATAGACAATCGGCACTTGATGTCAGCCGTGCGTGACGGCCGCCTTTAGCCCCAAAACAAGCGTCTGGTACTCATTTCAGTCAGAGGCTGAGTCGATCCCAGGGCCATAGTGCCGCCAGAAGGTTTTGGTCTGTTTAAAAATTCTGACCCCACCGGGACTTGAACCCTCGACCTTCCGACTTGTAGCGCAGTGCCTTAACCACTACGCTACGGTGTGCCCCATCATATATTAACTAAAAATTGTATTCTTTCACACGGATTTTAATAGAAATTCCTTTAATTTTCCATTTCCAAATCAATTTTTCCGCTGACTTCAGATTTTTTCTCATATTCTTTCGTCAATATTTCTCAGTTCAGTTAGGCCACAGATAAATGATGTCATCGCATAGAGTTGCAAAGAGTATTCACATTACAATTAAAAGAGACAAATGTGATATAAAACTCAAATTAATTGGAACGGATAACAACAAAACATTTAAAGTGCAAACAATTAATGCAATACGCAATGAGCGTTCTTTATTTATCGTCAAACATCAGGAGTTTTATATAATTTGAAATTCTAGTTCCAAAGGAAAAACATAGCTTAAACTCCGTAAAAATACAACTGTAACTATACTATACTTTAGAGTAATATAATGTAGGTTAAAAACTATAAAATAGTTATCTTGTAGGTCCGTCTCCTCAACTTAAGTTGTTTTAAAACTCTGTAGGCCTTTCGGGACTAGTCCCATCATCAGCAGAATGTATTAGGTCCATACTTGTTGACCCTTGTTGAAGCACTGACTTGGTTGTGAGTATTTTGTACATAGGATTGTGTGGATTGGATGTGTTTTCATTAAGAATCAGGTTGTTGTCGATTTCTTTTAGGTTTGCTGATGATGGGATTAGTCCCGAAAGGCGTACAGCGTTTTAAAACAACTTCAGTTGAAGAGGCGGACCTACAAGGAAACTATTTTATAGTTTTTAACCGTACACTATATTACTGTGAAGTAACACCTCAACGGAAACTTACCATGAATTATACTAGTATCGACTATACCTTTAGTTTAGCATGGGAAGAGTAGAGATATAAAAATAATTATATTAGGAATTCAGCACTTCCAAATTGTATTCAAATTACATGGTTACTATCGTTTTAAAATGAAAGAAGGTGGGGCTCAATAGTAAAACTCTAGAATATTCCAACTCGGGGTTAACTTTAATTGTTACTGAATTAAAATTCCAATGAGAATCCGAAAAAAAGTTTTTAATTTGTGTCTGGTGTCTGGTACAATAGCGTTCGAAAAAACCACTTCAATATTATTAACAAGTTATGTAAGGAAGTGATTTTAAGTAAAATAAAATAAATATCCTCAACTCGTGTCCAACTCAGTGTCGGGTCGAGAAATGAGATGAGATGAAGCACCTACATTTATAGAGGTCTGTGAACGACAAGGGTGCCGCCGACCACTTCTAAAGCACCGTCAAAGGGGCGGATTAATGAAATGAAATTGATGAGATAAGTATGGAGAAATAGTGTAATGAAATTTGTGGCAGGGGAAAAACCCAAAGAAAAACCTGCTCCGTTTCGTCCAGCACGAAACCAACTTGGAGTGAGACTCGACCTCGGGACCCCAGTTGTGAGAGGCGAGCGTCTAATCGCTTGCCCACGGTGCCGTCTTGGTTTTAAGTACAAGATTTATATAACTTAAAATATGTAGGCAAGTTCACACTCCAATTGTGCACTTGATCTTTAAATATTGTAAGTAAATATTTTGAAAATTATTTGAATAAACACATAATCAATTACTACATTTGAAATGTGATTGAAGTATGGCGTAAATGAACACGATACACGGAAGATATAATGTATAGTTCATTAAGGCAAGCGTCAAACGAACTGTTGTTCTTCGTTAGGCAATAATTAAAACAGCATATAGGATAAATTTGCTATCAATGGACCACTTAAAGAAAACTCCCTAGGCGTGAGCTGCTACGCCTAAATAAATGAATTGCGTCTTTATGTTTAGTTCAATGAGTTAGAAGGAAAATAAATATACAATTATATCGCAATTATTTTTAGATATCCCACGTTGCCTGGGAATCTACTTAGCCCGTTCTTCTTGACATCAATGAGCTGAAAGACAAAAATAGTCATTGTGAGTTTATCACTCAGAGTTAGAATTTAATTTGTAATTTCAGATTATCCGACATATTTTGGTTGATTTTACTTGGAATTTAATTAATTCTAATCCCTCATGTTGTATCCAACTTAGGAAAAGGAACTACGCTTCGGCTGCAACATTTTAAGATACCGGTACAGTCGTCGGTTTGGTGATTGGATTTTGATGATAACATAAAAAGTTTGATCCTGCTTTTCCGGTGGTGACTAAAAAATAACATACTATTTTCAGTAACTTCACCTTACATGAAAACTCGGGCTTCTACTCTAGTGGGTGTGATCATTTCCTGTTGGCATAACAAGATTTTATAACAGCAATTTTGATTAGTTATGGTTTCCTTTGGCGGAAGTTTAGGACTTTCCACGAAGAAGATTCCACAACTAAACCCTCACAGGGTGTATATATATATATATATATATATAGTCTATTTATGTCGACTTTTATTCCACAATGTCATAAATTTGTTAAACAAATATTCCACTTTCAAAGGGATTATCTAATATATAAAAATGAAAGTTTGTTTGTACATTTTGCGCGGTCATACCGTTGATCCGATTGTGATGGGGCTTTTTGCAAGATGTTCAGGAGATTCCCGGAATCTCTATGAGCTGTGAAACTCAACTCCTACATCCTTAAAAATCGCCCTTTGTAGCGGAAAACGTGAAAAAATGGTTATTTGGACGCTTAAATGGCTTACGCTGCCTAAATCATAACAAGTATACAAAATTAATGTAATCAACTTTTATAAGATTCATGATGTGTTCCGTTGAGGTTTATTCAAAAGTAATATAAAATTATGGAATATTCATCTGAAAGGTCCGTCTCCTCAACTTAATTAATCATTTAACTATAGCGCTTTCGGGACTTGTCCCATCATCGGCTGGATTCAAAACTGGTGTTTCACTGAAGATCTGGTAGAGGGGGTTGCATGTATTGGGTTCGTTTTCGTTTATCAGGCTGTCGTTGTTGTGAGCTGCTTTCATGATTTCCATCTCTTCGAGTACGTTTATCTTCGCTGGATTATTTTCTCTGTGCATTATTGTTAGGGTGTTTTCAATATTTAACATGCGATATCCTTCATGGATAACGTGTTTTGCATAGCTTGCTTTCCCTTCTGCGTGAATGAAGTCTCGAAAATGTTCTTTGAATCTGATGTTAAAACTCCTGTTTGTCCTTCCTATATAAAATTTGTTGCAGTCCTTACATGTCAGTTTATAAACTCCTTTGCTGTTGAAAATGTTATTTTCTTCAATGTTATTGTTTATTATGTTCTTTAATTTGTTATTGGTTCTGTATGCTATTTTTACGTTTTTATCGGCTTTCTTTAGTGCATTGGCTAATTTTGTCGTTTCTTTTCCTGTGTAAGTAAGTGTTATCCATGTTTTCTTGTTGTTGTCAGATTCTTTTTCTAGTTTAGTTATGTTGGTTATGTTGTTCTTCCTTTTTTGTTTTTTACGAGCTTATCAATGAATTCTTCATTATAGAGATTGGTTTTTGCCATATACTTAATGTAGTTGAGTTCTTGGATATAATTGTCTTAGCTTAATGGGAGTCAGTAGAATGTTGAAACTCCCATTGAGCAAAGACAATTATATCCAAGAACTCAACTACATTAAGTATATGGCAACAACCAATGGCTATAATGAAGAATTCATAGATAAGCTCGTAAAAAACAAAAAAAGAAGAACAACATAACCAACATAACTAAACTAGAAAACGAATCTGACAACAACAAGAAAACATAGATAACACTTATATACACAGGAAAAGAAACGACAAAATTAGCCAATGCACTAAAGAAAGCCGATAAAAACGTAAAAATAGCATACAGAACCAATAACAAATTAAACAATATAATAAACAATAACATTGAAGAAAATAACATTTTCAACAGCAAAGGAGTTTATAAACTGACATGTAAGGACTGCAACAAATTTTATATAGGAAGGACAAACAGGAGTTTTAACATCAGATTCAAAGAACATTTTCAAGACTTCATTCACGCAGAAGGGAAATCAAGCTATGCAAAACACGTTATCCATGAAGGACATCGCATGTTAAATATTGAAAACACCCTAACAATAATGCACAGAGAAAATAATCCAGCGAAGATAAACGTACTCGAAGAGATGGAAATCATGAAAGCAGCTCACAACAACGACAGCCTGATAAACGAAAACGAACCCAATACATGCAACCCCCTCTACCAGATCTTCAGTGAAACACCAGTTTTGAATCCAGCCGATGATGGGACAAGTCCTGAAAGCGCTACAGTTAAATGATTAATTAAGTTGAGGAGACGGACCTTTCAGGTGAATATTCCATAATTTTATATTACTTTTAAAATTAATGTACACGCAATTGAATATCTCAAAAAAGCTCTACAAAAAACGTCCGCGACAGCATATGTTTATCTCTTACGGATAACTCACAATGACCATTTTTGTCTTTCATTGATACCAAGGGGATCGAGACAAGTACACTGCTCAAAAAAATTAGGGGATATTGTAGAATAACCTATTAAGACTATGTTTTTTGGAATAGTATTAGATGCAATCACTTTCTATTATTCCAAGATAATGTAAATAAGAGTTTGAAGTTGTTACGTAACCTTGATACCACACCAGAGAGGCAGTGTCTGTACTGTTGATGTGAAAGGGTGGTGTGGGGGTGAATGTTTTGTTGCTGTTTTTATATCCAGTCCAGTTTTCAGTTAGTGAATGACTTGCCTTAAGGACAGTGATGCCTCGACAACGTGATTTACCTGAACCAATGGCTTGGAGGGCCATAGGAAGGATAGAAGCTGGACAGACTCAACAAGAGGTGGCACAAGCCATTGGGGTGTCTCAAAGCGTGATTTCCAGTCTTTGGAATCATTTTCAAAGAACATACTGTTCACAGAAGAGCCACAAGGTCGACCAAGGGCAACAACAGCAAGGGATGACCGTTACCTCTTGTTAACAGCCCGTCGGAATAGACAGCAGAATGCAACTCAACTGCGAAATTACACTTCAAACAGCAACAGGACGCAGGGTTGTCAACTCAAACTGTCCCTAATCAACTGCATGGAAGTGGTATCTATGCCCGTAGGCCCATAGTGTGTACCAGGTTAACTCCACAACACCGTAGAGATCGCAGAAACTGGGCGGAGGAACATCGTGGGTGGAGGCATGCTGAATTGAGATCAGTTCTTTTTTCTGATGAGTCGCGATCCAGCATGGAATGTGATAGTCGGCATATATTCATCTGGAGAGAAAAATGGACACGAAACAATCCAGCTTTTGTTCGTGAAAGATCCCCATATGGTGGCGGTGTATTGATGGTGTAGGCAGGAGTCAGTAGTGGTGGACGTACGGACTTCTACGTTATCCAAGGTGGTACTTTAACTGCGGCAAAGTATAGATGAGATTCTCCGACCTTTTGTCGTGCCTTATGCTGATGCCACAGGCGATTCTTTTCTTTTTATGGACGATAATGCACGACCCCACAGTGCTGGCTTGGTGGACGACATGCTGGAAGTGGAGGGTATCGAGCGTATGCAATGGCCAGCTTCCTCCCCGGACTTAAATCCGATTGAGCATGTGTGGGATGCATTAGGCAGGTGCATTGCAGGTAGACCAGCACCTCCCACAACTGTTCCAGAGCTGCACATTGCTCTTATGGAAGAGTGGCCACGTATCCCCCCAGAACTCATTGCTAACCTCATTGCATCAATGCCATACAGGTGTGAGGCAGTGCTGGCCGTTCGAGGAGACCATACACCATACTAAAGAAACATTTTCACCCATGTTAATGTTGCTTTGTTTGTTTGCCATATTCCTTATCAGGATCTCTTTGACATCTGGTGTGGTACAGAGGTTACGTAATGACTTCAAACTCTTGGTGACATTCTTTTGGAGTAATAGAAATTGATTGCATCTAATACTGTTCCTAAAAACAGTCTTAATAGGTTATTCTACAATATCCCCTAATTTTTTTAGCAGTGTACGTAAATTCCTGTGCAAGCATAGCAGCACATGGCGGGTATTCTTATACGGATAACTCACAATGACGAATTTTGTCTTTTAGCTCATTGATGCAAAGAACATCGAGATAAATAGATTCACGGGCAACACTGGGTTTTCAGCACATGGAAACGTAAAATAATTAAGATATATATTTATAATTATTTTTCATTTTACTTATTCTACTAAACATAAGAAATACATTAATTTTCGTCTTTCAGCTCTTTTATGCCAAGAAGATCGGCATGAGTAGATTCCCGAAGAACGCTGGGTAAACAACACGGGATATCTAAAAATAATTACGATATTAACTTTTCCTGTTACTTATTTAACTAAACATAAAACACATTAATTTTCGAATTTCAGCTCATTTTGTCAAGATGTTCGGGATGAGTAGACTCCCGAGCAACGCCGGACAATCAGCACAGAGTATCTAAAAATATATATTTATAATTATTTTTCCTTTTGCTTATTCAGCTAAACAGAAAATCACATTAATTTTCATTTATTTAGGCGTAGCAGCGCACGCCGGGCATTAGCTAGTATTTTATATTTTCTACTAGTTGGCAATAAGTTTTTAAATTGAACTCGAGACTTCCAGGCTTGTAAATTTTACTATTGGATTAATTAAAATAAACCAATATTCTTCTTTATTACAATAATGAAATCCTTTGTATAAAACTGCGGCTTATTTGTTATAATTCTTTCATTACAGTAACACACAAATGCTGCTATTGTATTCCGACCATTCTTTACCTGTGGTATTTTCAAGATACGGAAAAAATCTTTTATATGACAATTTAATATAAATTCTGTAGTATTTTTTCTCGGTATATCCAATGGAGGTTTCCTGTCTTATCAAATATACTCGTCTAGAGCTCTACTTTCCTAGGTTTCCTATCTTATCAAATAAACTTGTCTAGAGCTCTAATTTGATTACAAACATTCTATTTCTGAGAATTTAATGTATAATTGTCTACATTCAACAATATTTTCTTACTAATACTTTTAAAAGGGGATTTCATTTCGTTTTACATCTTTGAATGCTGTTACTGAACTTTCTATAGGGTAAATTATTACTTTCTCGCCCTTTTCGTATTCATAATTCCTTGATTTATCGTACTTCATTAAGAATTCACGACCTGTTAACGGTGTAAATAAAATTAACTTTACTATCATTGAAACTTCCACTTGTCAATATCAGACGGATGAAGAAGCTGTTTAATAAATAATAATTCCTACTATTAACCATTATTTAAAATAGCAACAACAATAATAATAGCTTGTGCACCTAGCCCAAGATATATCAATTTTAGTTTACAAAGAAAAGACCACAAATATGGCGACGAAATTAAATCAAACCCACATCAGTCAGTAGAAAGTATTTCCAAATATTAAACCAACTTCAATATTGATGACACCACACCACGAATTTAGGGTTATTAAATTAATTAAATAATTGGTGTGTACTACAGTCCAGTAATAACTACGTTTAAATAACTTTTTTAATTAATTAAATAAAAATAAAACGTAGTTTTATTTGATTTCCATACTTATTATATAATTCAGTGACAGCTGTTTCGGTACACTGTACCTTCATCAGACATGTTAAATTTGAATTGTGTTCCAACTGATCTAAGTAACAATACAACAATATTTATTTAAATTTTTAAATTTAACAAAGGGGATTCATTCAAATCAAGTTGAGAATTTAACAGTTTGTTACTACTTTTAAATTCATTAATTTCTACAGCCTCCAAAAGATCTAACTTCTTACCCTTATCTATCACAAAAATGTAAAATTTAAAAATTTGGATCGAAACAATGATTAAATTGGAATAGGTGGTTAGCATATTTTGAATATTCTAAATTTCTGTTATATGCTCTCATGTGTTCCATTATCCGAGAGATAAAACTTTTTTTCAGTTCATTTCTTGTGGAGATGTATACAGTAAGCATTGTACAAACAATTATTTATTTAACATGATTACTCTTAAACCGTGATCTAGTAGCATCAACGTTGGGTGAAGATGACATGATGTCAGGGACTAGCTTCTTTCAAAGTAATCCAGGATTATTGAATTTCGAGAGACACATTTGTGGTCCTCTAGTTGATAGTTCATTAGAGTGTCGTTAGAAAAATCCCGAGATCCAAGGTTTAAATATCGGTACAATACCTATTTTGTTCTTAATTATTATATACTAAATTTAATATAATATTTTTTTTTTATTTCTGAATTGTTTCTGTTATTTACACAGGTATCCTCAACCAAAATTTTCATTTTTTTTCTTCCACAATTCCCAGTCTTGCGTGTCTGCTTCTGTCATATTTCCCTTCTTCGTGTTGTCTTGTATTCCCTTTATCCATGTTGGCTTTGGTCTACCACGTTCCCCTTTCCCTGAAGGTATCTATTTCAATACTTCGTTTGTTTGTGTGTCCCTTCTTCACACTATATGTCCATAGCATCTTAGTTGGATTTCTTCAAACTCTTGTACAATATCCTTTTCTACATTCATTATTTCTCTTGTTGTATTATTTCTTACTTTATCCAATTTTTATATTCTTTCCGATATTTTTAAAAAGTCAATTTCTGTGACTAATAATTTATTTTTGTGTTTTTGCTTTAACGTCCATGTTTCTGCTCCATATAATAAAATACTCTTCACAACAACAATAATAACGACAATAGCTTCATTTCACCTGACAGAGTTAAGGCTTAACGCTTTAACCACACTCATACAGATTACATCAAATTTAGATTAATTAGCATTAGAATTAAATATAATAAAATACAATTCTATGTAATACTAGCTAATACCGGCGTGCGTTGCTACGCCTAAATAAATGAAAATTAATATGATTTTATGTTAAGTGCAAGGAAAAATTTATTTCGTAATTAATTATAGATACCCCGTCCTGTTTACCCGGCGTTGTCCGGGAATCTACTCATCTCGATCTTCTTGGCATAAATGAGCTGAAAAACAAAAATTAATGTACTTATGATTAGTTGAACAAGTGGAACGAAAAATAAATATAAATGTATATCATAATTATTTTAAGATTCCCGTGCTGATTACCCGGTCTTGCCCGGGATTCTACTTATCTTGGTCTTCTTTGCATAAATGAGCTAAAAGACAAAATTCGTTATTGTGAGTAATCCGTAAAATAATACCCGCCATGTGCTGCTATGCTCGCACAGGAATCTACGTACTTGTCTCGATCTACTTGGCATCAATGAAAGACAAAAATGGTTATTGTGAGTTATCCGTAAGAGATAAACACATGCTGTCACGGACTTCTTTGTAGAGCGTTTTGAGATATTCAATTCTGTGTATATTAATTTTGCATATTTGTAATGGTTTAGGCAGCGTAAACTATTTAAGTGTCCAAAGAGCTATTTTTTCACGTTTTCCACTACAAAGGACGATTTTTAAGTGTTTAGGATTTGGTTATCACAACTCTCTTATAGCCTATGTTCATTCCGGGAATCTCCTGAACATTTTGTAAAAAGCCCCATCACAATCGGATCAACGGTATGGCCACGCACAAAGTACGAACAAACATAAAATTTGTATATATTAGATATGTACAAATAGTGGTTAAGGCAATAACGCTACATGCCGGAAGATCGAGGGTTCGAGTCGCGGGGGTCAGGATTTTTAAAATGCCCCAAATCTTCTGGCGGCACTATGGTCCAGGTGTCCACTAAGTCTCTAATTGGAATGAGTACCGGGCACTTGTTCTGGGGTAAAGGTGGCCGTCACACAGGGCTGACATCAAGTGCCGACTGTCTAGAAAAAGTGAGAGCCTTAACCTCCTACTACCACAAGAGTCTCCTAAGGCCTGTATTGGGATCACTTTACTTTTGTTTGTGTGTACAAATATTAGCATATATAATATGTGTATTGATTTAGTTTAATGTTGATATTTATAGAGTAAAACGAAGATAATTGGAAATTTTAAATGAAAATAAAACATAGAACGAATTTAATTTTTAAAGGAGAAATATTAATTATACAAGTAATTGTACAAGTATAGGCTAAAAATGTCAATACGTTTTTTACACCAAGATAAATATTACATATCAGTTTTTATTAATTAAAACCTCATCACGGAAAGTGAAAAAAAATGTTATGGAGACTATTTAACTCATGCCCCAAATGGGAGTCAATGACCAATCACGTTTCAATGATTTCTGTTTTACAACCAATCAGAGTCGTGTTTCACGAAATATTTATCAGTGTTAGGATTATCATATATTAAACAAAGCTCCTCCTTTTTAATATTCTGAACAGGTCTGACCGTTATTTTGCAGTGACTGAGCCTATAACAAATACGGCTACCAGATTGTATATAATAGTGCTTACATGTCAACATTTGTAGCAATTGATTATACCACCAAAAAAAGAAACCACTGTTTGCACTTTCTTAAATGTATTTTTTCCCAGGTAATAATCGAGAAAAATATAATTGTCATATTTACATCATACGACATCAAAAATGAATTAATATACAGATTGATGTGTTTCATTTTTTCTCCACTAGAGAGCATTCTTACAATATGCGTTGCTTTGGCAATAATAGTATGATCTGGTTGCAGTGATAAACAAAAGAAGCAGTAGAAGCGTACCTATCGTTTCTCATTTGTTTTCAAACATCGCCGTTTACATTAAATATATAAATATTTTAAAATAAACTATAGTTAAATAATGATTTGTGAGTAAACAGCTTAATTTTATTCGTTAAATAGTCCTAACAAATGCCACTCTTGATTTCCAAATTCTCTAGATAAATTCACTCCTCACTTCGTGAGTCGTGAATTTATCGATAATTTGGAAATCACTCGTGGCATTACTTATGATAATTTTTCATTCTGAAAGCGCTCCAGTTTTTATTATGAAAAATTAAAGAATCACTTTAAATTGGAACAGTGGATGTTAACAATTAACTTGACGAATTTTGGACATATAATACTGCTATGTTTATGGTAAAAGTAAGGGGTAAAGGCGGCCGTCACGCAGGGCTGACAACCCGGCTGAAATAAAGTGCCGATTGTCTAGAAAAAGTGGGAGCCTTAACCTCCTACTACCCCAAGGGCCTCCGGGCCTGTTGTGGGATCACTTTACTTTATTTTACTTATGTTTATGGAACCGAATCAAGTGACGCCATTGTTAGTTTTGTGCAAAATTTTTGCATGAAGAGAATTTTCTTGTCAAGAAGGTGGTAATATCTTTTATGTTGTACTACTATATGTACTACTAGAGATGCAAAGGTCTGATTTTTTTTCATTCAGCTCAACTTTCAGATTATCGGGATTTCAGGTAACAAAAAATGTTGGCTTAATGAGTTTTTGCATTCACATACATAAAATAATGTAAGTGATGCGAGAAATTATAATATGGATATATGAGCACTGTTGTCTTAAAATGTATTCGAATCAATATCATAATCATCATCAGCCTCCAAAACAGGTAATATGTACAGTATTAGACGTGTTACATTTTCGCGGTGAAATCTCCAGTAATCTCCTCGTCTGACGACCAGCTGATATTGTCCCTCTCTTGAGGTAACGCATTATTGTTTCCTAATACAGATAGGGTCCATTAAAATAAATATGTTAACAAATTGCAATACCATTACTTATTAATAATTCTAATTAACTAAGTTAATGTATAATGTAATTGTATTGTTATCTAATTGTAATATATATATATATATATATACATATATGTGTGTGTGTGTTTTCTTTTTTGTTTTAGGTATATTGTTACCAAACATCAACTTATTGTAACGGACTATCAACAGCTTGGATTGAGACTTGAAACAAAGCTACACAAAGTGGGACCATAAAAGAAATGAGGAAATTATGGAAGAGTTGGATGTAGAACCCATTCTTCACCATATACAAAACTACCAGAACAACTGGAAAGCCCATCTTAAACGAATGCCGTCTCATAGAATTCCAAAAGCCATACTTCGCTACTGTCCCCAAGGCAAAAGATCGCTGGGACGTCCAAAAAAGCGCTGGATGGAAAATTTCTCTTTGAGACCGTAACAGGCCACATGGCCTAATACTTGCATGGATGATGATATGATGTTGACTATCGACAGCACGTACGGCTTACTGTCCGTGCAACCCATATTTGTAAATATCATTGTATGTATCTTCATTTTAGTCTAATAATTCCCTTGTGTACATATATGAATGTTAATTGTTCTGATAATAATTTCGATTGACATTTCATTGGAGACTCAATTCTGATTTACTTACCTACCTGATAGTTCTTAAAATATGTCCATATTTCACAGAATGAAGTGAGATTTAATTTTGCGAGTTTACAACACCTTACTACAAAATAATTATAGAAATTGTTTTTTGTAAAAACATCTACATAATTAATCGTCCTGCATCATGGTGAAGCAGTATAGAGCATCATGCATTTTCGCATATATACGCGACGGGCGCTTGTTGGAATCCGTATGAGGGAAGACATTTTTTCATGGAATTTAATCCCTAGTATGGGGCCAGTTCTCACTCAGAATCATGAGAAATTTGGATAACAAATCGTAGCGACTATAGGTTGAGAAGACAAGATAGAACGCCTGGGGGACTTGTCAAGGTGACTTGCATGAAAATTGACATGGGGGAGTTGAGGCATGATAGTAGGCCAAGGGCCTTCTAGGCCACCCCGTGTGCGGCTCCGCCAATTGGGAATTCAAGTGCGAAACCTGGGAGTTCCGGAAGGGTATTGGTGGAGGACCACACCGGAATATTTCGGGTCTTTCTCGGGGTTATCTCATTTCCTGAATTTTATCCTACCAACATTCCCACTCCTCTTCCCTCCGCCATCAAGTAACTGCATCACCACACATTCATTTAATATAAACTTTCACCTCATTTATTCATATTCAATATCCGCCGTTATGACCATATTTCCGAACACTTTAATAAACTCTCTTGGCTCCGTCTTACTGACAGACGTAAATTGTACTCACCTTCACTACTTTTCAAGCTTCTGAATTCCTACACTCCTACTAACCTGGCCTCCAGATTTGAGAAGTTGTCCTCTTACCACAATATTGACACTAGGTCACAGTCTGCTAACAATTCCTCTTCATATCACTTCCTCTTATTCTACTTCCTTCACAGTAGCCTCTGCCCTCTCCTAGAATTCCCTTCCTCAAGATATCAGGGGTGGCCGCATATTTGGCACTTTTATGTCACGCTTATAGAATTACCTGTTGTCTAATAATTATTTTTTCTCTATTTATTTAAATTTATACTATGTCATTAATAATCATTTTCTCGTTTTTTATATATCTTTTACATATTATATATTTGATTCGTTAAATTTAGAGTAAATCAAAATACATTATATATAATAATTGTATTGTATTTATAATATGTAATCGTTTATGTATAATGTAATTTAGATGTAAGAAATTTTTTTTTGTGTTTTTTAAAACCTGGTTGTGTGGCAGACAAGGCCTTAAGGCCTCAACTCTGCCATGTAAAATAAAGCTATTATTATTATTATTATTATTATTATTATTATTATTATTATTATTATGTTTTGAGAAATTCGGCTCGCAATAATGACACAAATTACGTAAAATTAACTTAAATTCGTATATCTGAAATGCAGGTGCTGTCAAAGAATAGTGAACATGCTGAGCAGTTATTCAAATCACATTTACACGAGTTTTAGAAATTAATATTTTTAGACAAGCCATCTTTTATCTACAATAAGATAAGTAGAGAGAACATTTTGAACCTGAGTCAGGATCTGAACCCAAGATTTCCAGCTTGATGCGTAGATGCGTAAAACTGTAAATGTAGTTTTTAAATTCCAACTTAGATGCAGCATATATATATATATATATAGGCTAGGTGTGATCTTGGCGTAGCATCGCTGCATTTTACACAGCGGGCCGGGGACCTGAATGTTGTTTATTTTTTCACCTTTATGACAAATGCCCTAATATTCCAAGAAAATCATCTGGCCATGATTATCATATTCGTCATGTTTAGTAAGAATGTAAGAGTGAAAGGTGTGTATCGTCTTAAATGCTCATATTTTCTTGGAGGATGCCCTGGATTAAGCTAAGCACAGATTCAAGGGGGTCTTTCATGTCCGTGTGTGGTCGTAAAGTGCGTATATATTCTATCCAGAAAGGTTAAGCCAGTTAAGGACCGGGTGGCATGGACAAGTAAATTTACCTATAAGGTGAGAGGTTAAACAACGATGTAGAAGAAGAATATTTATGATATCTGAGGCGCGAAAGTTTTGTCTGGAAACATTAATATCCTTATCAATTTCATAAATATTTGATATTACAGAAAAATAATAATTCGTAATCAAATGGTGGGTATTTTTGGTTAATTGCAAATTAATAACAATAACATGAAGATCCCTGTTTGGTTTGTCTTCCGGGCATGTACAATAACATGGAGGTTTACCAAAAAAAGGGTGTTAGCAAACAATTCTATATTTATATATGTTTATATTTAATTACTCTTAACATTTTCTCCTTACTTCAATAATAGTACTGCATATATCCTCAAAACAAAAAAAAAATTAATTACTATTTCGAAATATGAATTTGGTTTATTTGATATATGAGGAATTGTTTAACTTACAAAACGAATAATGTCAGGAATTGAAACGTCTCTTTGATATAATGAAATATTCTCTAATCAGGCCTGGATTATTTAGGTGAAATAAACGTATACAAGTTTTATTTTCTCTAAATATCTTCAAACAATCAATATCCAGATTTTATTAATAACATGAACAAATTATTGAAACTGGGCAGACAACATAAAACAAATATATGGATAAACCATTTTGTTAACGAATGTCACTGTAACAGAAGGTTAGTTAAATATTTAATTTAGCGTTATATTAATTATGCTGCAGGTTACAAAATTATCATGGAATGGAAATTGTATTTGCTTGGAAACTCATTCACCATTCTCACTTAATATTGTACATACCTTAAAATTACCTTCCACTTGGTCACATAACTAAATTGTCTTTTTAAGCACTTATCGCCAAAAATATTATTATTATTATTATTATTATTATTATTATTATTATTATTATTATTATTTAGTTGAAATATAGGATATATATAATAGTGGGCTATAATAATAAAGTAGAAGATAAAATATTTATAAGGTACTAGCTAGTACCCGGCGTGTGCTGCTACGCCTAAATAAATGAAAATCAATGTGCTTCTATGTTTAGACGAATAAGTAGGAGGAAAAATTTATATCTTAATTATTTTTAGATACCCCGTGCTGTTTACCCGGTATTGTCCGTGAATCTATTCATTCCGATCTTCTTGTCATAAATGAGCTGAAGGACAAGAAATAATGTAATTCCTATGATTAGTTAAATACGTAGGATGAAAAAATTATAAATATATATTATAATTATTTTAATATTCAACATACTGATTACCCGGTGTTGCCCTGGAATCTACTTGGCATATATGAGCTAAAAAACAAAATTCGTTATTGTGAGTTATCCTAAAAGAATACCCGCCATGTTCTGCTATGCTTGCACAGGAATCTACGTAGTTTGTCTCGATCTTATTGGCATCAATGTTAGACAGAAATTATCATTGTGAGTTATCCATAAGAGAGAAACATGCGGTCGCGGACATTTGTGTAGAGCTTTTCGAGATAGCCTATTCAATTCTGTGCACATTAATTTGTGTATTTGTTATGGTTTAGGTAGCGTAAGCAATTTAAACGTCAAAAGAGCTACTATTTTTCATGTTTTCCACCACAAAGGGCGATTTTTAATGGTCTAGGATTTGAGTATCACAACTCTCTTATAGCCTATGTTCATCTCGGTAATCTCCTGAACATTTTTCAAAAACCCATCACAATCGGATCAACGGTATGGCCGCGCATAAAGTACAAACAAACATTCATTTTTATATATTGGATTACTGGAGCAAAAGTAACCGGATTCAATTGGATGCGGTATAATGACCATAACTACTCATATATTATACATTTCATAGTTTAGGTCTTATAAATGGAACTATATTTTCCCCTAATATAGGCCTACATACTAACATAATTACATAAACGATAACAAATTGATATTGGTGAATATTTTCAGACCACATTCTGTTCAGTTCGATCTACTGTTTACCATAACTACACTGCTCAAAAAAATTAGGGGATATTGTAGAATTACCTATTAAGACTATGTTTTTAGGAACACTTTCTATTACTCCAAACGAATGTCAACAAGAGTTTGAAGTCATTACGTAACCTCTGTACCACACCAGATGTCAAAGAGATCCTGATTAGGAATATGGCAAACAAACAAAGCAACATTAACATGGGTGAAAATGTTTCTTTGGTATGGTGTATGGTCTCCTCGAAAGGCCAGCACTGCCTCACACCTGTATGGCATTGATGCAATGAGGTTAGCAATGAGTTCTTGGGGGATACGTGGCCACTCTTCCATAAGAGCAGTGTGCAGCTCTGGAACAGTTGTGGGAGGTGCTGGTCTGCCTGCAATGCACCTGCCTAATGCATCCCACACATGCTCAATCGGATTTAAGTCCGGGGAGGAAACTGGCCATTGCATACGCTCGATACCCTCCACTTCCAGCATGTCGTCCACCAAGCCAACTCTGTGGGGTCGTGCATTATCGTCCATAAAAAGAAAAGAATCACCTGTGGCATCAGCATAAGGCACGACAAAAGGTCGGAGAATCTAATCTCTATGCTTTACCGCAGTCAAAGTACCACCTTGGATAACGTAGAGGTCCGTACGTCCACCACTACTGACTCCTGCCTACACCATCAATCCACCGCCACCATATGGGGATCTTTCACGTACAAAAGCTGGATTGTTTCGTGTCCCTTTTTTTCTCCAGATGAATACACGCCGACTATCACATTTCATGTTGAATCGCGACTCATCAGAAAAAAGAACTGATCTCCATTCAGCACGCCTCCACCCACGATGTTCCTCCGCCCAGTTTCTGCGATCTCTACGGTGTTGTGGAGTTAACCTGGTACACACCATGGGCCTACGGGCATAGATACCACTTCCATGCAGTCTATTAGGGACAGTTAGAGTCGACACCCTAGGTCCTGTTGCTGTTTGAAGTATATTTCGCAGTTGAGTTGCATTCTGCTGTCTATTCCGACGGGCTGTTAACAAGAGGTAACGGTCATCCCTTGCTGTTTTTGCCCTTGGTCGACCTTGTCCGGCTCTTCTGTGAACAGTATGTTCTTTGAAAATGATTCCAAAGACAGGAAATCACGCTTTGAGACACCCCAATGGCTTGTGCCACCTCTTGTTGAGTCTGTCCAGCTTCCATGCTTCCTATGGCCCTCCAAGCTATTGGTTCAGGTAAATCACGTTGTCGAGGCATCACTGTCCCTAAGGCAAGTCATTTACTAACTGAAAACTGTACTGGATTTAAAAACAACAACAAAACATTCACCCCCACTCCACCCTTTCACATCAACAGTACAGACATTGCCCTCTGTGTGGTACCGAGGTTACGAAACAATTTCAAACTCTTATTTACATTATCTTGGAATAATAGAAAGTGATTGCATCTAATACTATTCCAAAAAACATAGTCTTAATAGGTTATTCTACAATATCCCCTAATCTTTTTGAGCAGTGTAATTACCTCAGTGGCACTAAGGAACCCGTACGTTCATGGCCGCGCGAACATAAGCTCTCCATACATCCATATCCTGAGCTAATGTTTTCCAATCATTCCCTGTATAATCTACTTCCCTCTAAATAGAGTTAATGTTATTCTCCCACCTCATTCTTGGTCTACCAACTGGTCATTTTCCTTCTAGTTTTCCTACAAGAAGCTTCCATGTTCATATTTCATTCCCCATTCGTGCCACATGTCTTAACCATGGCAGTCAACGAGACTTAACTGTTCCTATTAAATATGGCTTCCTGTAAAGATCACGTAGTTCACTGTTATGAAGTCTTCTCCATTCACCTGTCTGTACATGTCTCTTTGGTCCAAATTTTTTCCTATTAAGTTTATTCTCAAATACTCAATATTATTTTGTCCCTTAAAGTAAGGTTCCATGTTTCTCATCCATAAAATACATCTAGTAGAATAATTGTCATATATTTTCAGTTTAACGTTTCTTGAAAGAATATGGGTCGTCAAAGAGTCACTGTAGTGCATAATAGCACTTATTTCCAGAATTGAGCCTATGTATAATTTCTTTGTTCATCTCATTCCTATTTGTGATTATTTTTCCTAGGTATTTTAATTCTGCCACTTCCTCAAAATTTCCCTCATTTGTCATAAGCTGGCCATTTCCACTAAATGTGTAACCATATAGGCCTACTTAGATTTATTGATATTTACTCCCAGCACTAATTTCTTGTAAATAATTATCAATAAACTAAATATATGGTCACACATAGAAATATATTATATATTGGAAATGGACACCTAATGACAGATGTAGGAAATTTTGAAGAAGTGGCTACATTCAAATTGAACTGAATTGCATATCATATATTGTAAATATAATAAAAGAATTGTAGCTGTTGCCACTGATATTACTGTAACCGATATCGCTTCCTGTGTTTTTACTACTAGAACAACTACAATAACGGCCTTATTATTATTATTATTATTATTATTATTATTATTATTATTTTTATCAGATGAGATCCCAGGAGAAATGATAAAATCAGGGGGAGAAAAATTGATGGACAAAATACACTGGTTGCTTAGTATGATTCGGAAAAAGAAGCTCTTCCAGATGAATGGAAATAATCAATTACTGTACCAATTTATAAGAAAGGAGAGAAAACTGATGGCAACAACTACAGGGGCATCTCATTACTATCAACTTCGTACAAAATTCTAACAAATATGTTAGTAAGCAGACTTACTCCCTATATTGATATATTCTAGGAGATCATCAATGTGGATTCAGAAGAAACAGGTCTACAACAGATCAGATTTTTAGTATAAGACAGATTTTAGAAAATAAATGGGAATATAATGGTACTGTACATCAACTATACGTAGATTTAAAAAAAACATATGATTCAATTAAGAGGGAGAAGTTATATAATAATAATAATAATAATAATAATAATAATAATAATAATAATAATAATAATAATAATAATAATGATTTATTTTAGCTGGCAGAGTTAAGGCCATAAGGCCTTCTCTTCCACTCAACCAGCGAATAGTAAAATTATACAAAAATTACGTACATATTACAATTTTAAGATATTAAAATACAGACTAAACAAAATACAATGATGATGGATCTAATACTAGTTAATGCTAACAAAAACATAGAATATAATAGAATTAGAATGATATAAAATAAAGTAAGTAGCTTCCTACATGATTATTAATAGAATGCTCTATATAGTTGTTATGTAGTTAATGTTTTCATTGTGTCGAACTTAAGATATCAGTTAATTTGGATTTAAATAATGATAGCGATTGACAGTCCCTGACATGACTGGGAAGTGAGTTCCATGCTCTAGCCATAGATATTGTGTAAGATTCAGAGTACAGACAGGTCCTGTGTTGTGGTATCAAAAGTAAAGAAGAGTTTTGTGATCTTGTTCCTAAATTGTGATGAGCCGATAAATGTTGAAAACGTGTTGTTAAATAAGTTGGTAAATATGTGTGCAGAATTTTGAATAGTAAGGTATGTGAATGTAAAGTTCTTCTGTCATTTAGGCGTAGCCATGATAAGGCCTGAAATGAAGGAGACACGTGGTCATAACGACGGAGATTAAATATAAATCGAATGCACGCATTATGAGCACGCTGTAGTCTGTCAGATAGATCAGTTGTAAGATTAGTCAGTAATATGTCGCAGTAGTCGAAGTGTGGCATTATAAGAGTTTGTACAAGTATTTGTTTTAATTTTGTAGGAAGGAAGTTTTTAAAACTATTTAGGGAGTGAAGAATTGAGAACACTTTCTTGCAGGTATTATTCACCTGGATTTTCCAGTCTAGGTGTTGGTCCATATAGATACCCAGATTTTTTACTACTGAGCTGTAGGGGATATTTTTGTCATTTAGGAGAATGGTAGGGATATTTTCGTAATTTATAATGCTTTGGATTCGCCGATGTCCTATAATTATGCACTGTGTCTTGTCAGTATTTAGATTAAGTCCATGTTTCTTCGACCATTGGGAAATTGAGTCTAGGTCACTATTTAATTTGTCTAGTGTGTCACGTACATCGTCAGGATGGGAGTGAATGTAAATTTGCAAATCGTCAGCGTATAGGTGATATTATATAGTATCCTGCTGGAATTTGGAATTCCTAAAAAGCTAGTTAGACTAATACGAATGTGTCTAAATGGCACAAAGAATAGGGTGCGTGTAGGCAAACAGATTTCGGACAATTTTGAAATCCAGAATGGGTTGAAGCAAGGAGATGCACTATCTCGTCTACTATTTAATTTTGTACTGGAGCATGCCATTAAATCTTTAGAGAATGAGGAAGGCTTACAACTGAATGGTATTAATAAACTGTTAGTTTATGCTGACGATGTGGTACTATTGGCCGATAGCGAGGATATCCTAAAGGACAACACGCACATACTATTGCGTAACACTAAGAAATTAGGACTGGAAGTAAATATCAATAAATTAAATATATGGTCACACGTAGAAATACATTATATAATGGAAATGGACAGCTAATGACAAATGAGGGAAATTTTGAGGAAGTGGCTGAATTCAAATATCTAGAAACAATAATCACAAATAGGAATGAGATGCACAAAGCAATTAAACATAGGCTCAATTCTGGAAATACGTGATATTATGCTATACAGAGACTCTTGATGTCCCAACTCCTTTCAAAAAACGTTAAACTGAAAATATATAAATCTATTATTCTACCAGTTATATTATATGGGTGCTAAACATGGACTCTTACTTTAAGAGATGAAAGGAGAATACAAGTATTTGAGAATAAAGTACTTAGGAAAATTTTTGGACCAAAGAGAGAAAACAGACATGTCAATGGAGAAGACTGCATAACAGTGAATTACATGGTCTTTATAGGAAGCCAGATATAATAAGAATAGTTAAGTCTCGTAGACTGCGATGGGCAGGTCATGTTGCACGTATGGGGAATGAAAGACTTGCATGGAAGCTACTTGCATGGAAGCTACTTGCAGGAAAGCCAGAGGGGAAAACGCCCAGTTGGTAGACCAAGAATGAGGTGGGAGAATAACATTAACTATGATTTGAAGGAAGTAGATTATACAGGGAATGATTGGAAAGCATTAGCTCAGGATAAGGAAGTATGGAGCGCTTATGTCCGCGCGGCCATGAACCTACGGGTTCGATAGTGCCAGTGAGTAAGTATTATTATTATTATTATTGTTTTATTATTGTTATTATTATTCTTACTATTATTATTATTAGTGGTGGTAATCTTAATATTAGCAGTATCAATATTGCTAGCAGCAGCATTACGAACACCAGAAACACCAGCGGATGTGGTGGTGGTAGTGGTGATGGCGGTGTTGGTGATATTTATTGACTTGTCTTCTAATATGGCCCAGTTGCCTGAGACATCCTTTCCTTGGCAAAAGTTACGATTCGATCATATTTCGAGTTTAAATCAACCGGTCTTGCAAATGCCGAAATTCCATTAAATGATTTCTACATCAGGGGATAGGATATATGTTTACATTTTTCACTATTATCACTAATATAATAATTAATATGTAAAAATATATACAGGGTGTTGCAAAAAACACCGACAAGGGATGTGAGGTAGTATATTGAGACATGTTGATAATTTTTAATAAGTTACCAAAATCCGGAAATTATGCGTTTTGTCACTATGAATAGTTAATTATGTCTCAAGATCAGTGTTAGTTCGAAGGATCTAAAGTCTCATTACTCGGTAACACCTGACGGGTGTGGAATCTGTTATACGTGGCTTCGCAAAGGAATGTGGCTGCAACATGACGGAGCTCCAGCTCATTTCGATGCCAATGTGACTAGACATTCGGATACCACTTATCCATGTCGAGGGGGCCAGTACCATGGCCTCCAAGATTATGTGATCTTAACCCTCTCGAATACTTTTTATGGGGCGACATGAAACAGTCTGTTTATCTGATTCCAGTAGATTCACGTATGAATCTTTTATCCCGAATCCACGGTGCTGCAGAAATAATCCAATCGAGGCCAGGCGTATTTGAACTTGTGCGCCAATCACCACACCGCTGATGTACGCTCTGCAATAAGATGGGAGGTGGATATTTTGAAACTAGATGTGACTGTGATAGTATTGTCAATTATTATCATCATCATCCATGCAAGTATTAGGCCATGTGGCCTGTTACGGTCTCAAAGAGGAATTTTCCATCCAGCGCTTTTTTAGACGTCCCAGCGATCTTTTGCCTTGGGGGCAGTAGCGAAATATGGCTTTTGGAATTCTATGAGACGGCATTCGTTGAAAATGGGCTTTCCAGTTGTTCTGGCAGTTTTGTATATGGTGAAGAATGGGTCCTACATCCAACTCTTTATTGTCAAGTATTTGGTCTTGAAATCCAACTAACAGAACTCTTAAGACATAATTAACTAGTCATAATGTGAAAACGCATCAACGGAACTCTTGAGATGTTAGCTACCCATAGTGTAAAAGCGCTTCATTTCCGGACATGGGTACCATATTAGAAAAATCAACACATCTCAATATACCACGTATCCTCCGTCTTTGGTGTTTTTGCAACATCCTGTATATTACAGTTTATCTAATAGACATTAATTTCATCCCTCTTTCCAGATATGATTTTTCAGAATAATGTGGCCACGAAACAATATTGTGAAGCATTGTAGCAGGCCTGTTTTTTTTTTTTAATTTCGCAGGCGGAGGCTAGAATCGATTTTCGGTTTGTATGATAGGGGATATTCATGAATTGTCGAATAACGTATCGGTGGCTCGCGAAGAAATTTCCTCATACATCTATACTCCATTCTGGAAAATCGATTCTCGAGTCTTCGACCCGAGAAGCGTCTCTAATGAGATCCCAGATTATCCCTGCCCTCGCGCATATACATATATATATTAAGGGTTGAGAATCGAACCAGCTAGTTGTAGTAGTGTCCTCAGGGTCGTAGCATAAAAGTTATCTAAGTGTGAATACAAGAAGACGTTCTAAGTGACACCATCACCAAGTATAAATTACAGAGCGAGACCTAGCCTCGGGCAGAATTACTATGGATGGATGTCATTATATTATTATTAGAAGATGTGAAGAATTTGAGTATTTGGGAGTAAAAATATATAAAGAAGATAGACAAGAAAGTGACATTAAAAACAGAATAAATAAAGATAGAGCAATGCCAGCAATGTTAAATGGTGTCCTATGGAAGAAACACGAAACCGGGAAAAATAAGTCACAAATGTGTAATTCAGTAGAAAGAAGCACTGCCACATATGCAGCTTAAGCATGAACATTTAACAAAAATGTATGTCGATGAAACTGGATATCTTGAGGAGAGCAGCAAGATTTGAAAATTGAAAAAAAAAATACTCATACGAGAAAAAAAAAGTTAAATATTCAGTATAAGATTATATAAGATATAAACAATTAAATTGGTATGGGCAAGTACGACGAATACAAGAAGAAAGATTAGTCAGAAAAACATTGGAATGGTGTCCGCCTGGAAGAAGACAGAGAGGAGGATCTCGAAACTAATGGATGTAAGGTATAAGAATTGAAATGAGAACAAGAGGACTGGAGGACATGGAGTGAATGCATAGGGTATAGTGATTGATAGCGAATTATTTGTGATGAATAAGTTAATTATTTTGAAATAAACAAAGTGTATTTGGAAATTTTGTATAAACATGTGTGCAGTTAATTTAAGGGAATTCCACTTAAATCCTATGCGACGGCAGTCCAGGATAACATTATTCTCAGAACTATTTCGAAAATAGTGACTTTTCGAATTAACGAGATGTTTTATCATTCTTTAATAAGAGAGGACTTCCTCAAGTTATAACGCTACATAATCAACTATCTTCAAAGAAAAGCACCTAATATTAACCTGCAGGTTCCAAACGAATGGCGAATGATGGCCATTCTTCCTCACCGGAAGCTTTTCTGCTAAAAAGGTCAAAGAAAGCTACATTAAAAATTACATACAGACGAACTTCGGGGAATTTGGACCCCTGTTTTGAATTTGTTGTTTTCCTTCTTTGAATTAACGTATTTATGTAATTTGTTTAATCACAGTGTTTATCATTAGTGTTGTAACTATGAAATGACATTTTTATTTTAATCAAATACGGAAACAGCTTCATAATGTATATTTTTTTACATTACAAGAAAGGTCCACTTTACCCTCCATATTCAGATAAAGTGGACCTCAGAGCCCCCCTTAGCTTTTAGTCTATTTTTAAGTTCATTGACATCAATTAGGACTACAATTTGAAATTTTTAATGTATTAACAAAATGTATTTCATCAATTCCAAAAATTAATTGTCTGTATCACTTTGTCCTTGAGGCAATCCTCTAATGAGGAAAGTTGTATATAATAAAAATTATACAGAGAGGCACAGATTAATTTGAAAATATTTATGACTCAACATAATTAAAAAGAGTTGATATCTATCTAATGTTTTGAAAAATTGTTGATTATAACACTCACACGTCATTCAACTGCAGAAAGCGACAGTCCTTGGGTTTAGCAAAATTATAAGGATATTAAATAAAATTAATTGAGTGCAAGGTTTTTTACAGATTGCATCCTCATTTCAAAATATACGTATTCGTGTAAAGTGGACCCAAGTCCCCGTGAAGGGTCCACATTAACCGATAACCTTTCTTATGTTTAATTATTTTATACAGCCACCATGTCACACAATATGAAACCAAACCCGTCAGTATATCAAAACAGTATCTGCATAATATATCTACGAGTTTTTTCAACATTTGTGATATTCAATAGCAGAAATTAACAACTGATTCTTGGTTTGAAAAACTTTTAAAGTCGTCAGTTTCGTAAATATCACAAATAAATCTTTCTTCGCACAAGTAATAAAAACAACTGACCTTGAATCCGTCAAAGTCGATGAGGCGAAGAAGTTAAAATATGTTCTGTTCGAGGGCAGCACCAATAATTAAAGAAGATATTAACATGGTCCACTCAAACAGAATGGTCCGCATTACCCGAACTTCTTTATACTAATAAATAAAAAACATTCACAGAAAACGTATTTCATGATAAAATGTATAAATTATGTATTTAAATTACTCTATTAACATAAGATAATTTATATTATATTTTAAATAAAAATATACAGGGTGAAAATTATTTAAACCGACAAACTCTGGGAGGTTGTAGGGGACACCAAAACAAATATTTTTCCCTAATGTCATTTTTTCTTATGAGGATTATTTAAACCGGCAGAGGAAGATTTCTCTGGCGGCAAATTAATTAAACCAACAAACACTTTCGCATTTTTTATTGCCAAGAGGCAACACATTAACACAACGCAATTACTTAAATTACAGTAGAGGTTCAAAAATGCCTCCATTGACATGTAAACAAAGGTTACACCGGCGGATCATGTTCTGTCTAACACCGGCAAAACTCCAGGAGTATCGTTAATTGCTCCTGCTGCTGCTACTATCCGGGCAACCAGATCCCTGATGCAACAGGAGTTGTGTAAACAAGGTTGCGCATCTCTCCCCACACAAAAATATCCAAAGGGGCCGTATCTGGGGATCTAGCAGGCCATGGTACAGGACCACCTATGCCAATTAACTTTTCTGAAAATCGTTGGTTCAAGAATCGACGCACACGACGACTGAAATGTGCCGGCGCCCCGTCATGTTGGAATCACATGCGTTATCTTTTAGGGAGCGGGACGTCTTCCAGCAATTCTGGCAATGCTCTGGCGAGAAAATTGTAATAGTGCCTGCCATGTAATGACCTAGGTAGGAGATATGTCCCAATTAAACAGTCCCCAACAACACCGGCCCACACATATCAGTGTACTCACTCCAGGTGTAACGCTCCATTAGTAAACAGATACAATTCGCTACTACACTGGTGGACAAAACAATTCCTACCATCAACAGCAGTTGCAGTCATGACAACCGAAGAGCATAATACGCCCTCTACCGGTTTAAATAATCCTCATAGGAAAAAATTGCATTAGGGAAAAATATTTGTTTTGGTGTCCCCTACAACCTCCCAGAGTTTGTCGGTTTAAATAATTTTCACTCTGTATAGTCCTATGTATGAATGTGAATGGAGATACGGATTTGTAATTCAAAACAAGATATAGAACAACAACATTAAAAATACGCTCGTTCACTTGGTGTACAGGCATTATAGCAAATTTAAATTCCTGAATTTCCATTTAAAAACATAATTGTAGCTTACTTTATATTTTTTTAATGTGTTCAAAAGTGAAATTATTTAAAATGTGGTACTAATAAATTGGTTTAGAAATAAATTCACACCAGAAATAATTTAAAAGTAACTGAAAAAAATAGATTGAGAATGCTAAAAAATATTTTTCAACTTTATTCCTTCGAAATTACATCTTTAATTAACAACTACACTAAGTGAATAAAAGTAAACCGTATTTTACATGAAGATACTTGCAATTTTTAAAATGTACATCTTCACCTTCTTGTTTCTCTTCTACTTCATCATGGTTTAACATTTCAACTTATAGGTACCAATTACATCCCACACGCTGCTCGGGCTCCGGAGAGGGATTTTAAACAGTGGAACACACACATTCATGTTTGAACACACAAGGACATAGAGACCTCCATGAAAGAGTGATCAGCTCAATATTAGGGCCTCTTCCGAGAAAACACGATATTAAGATGAAACACACCATTCACACACACACTCATACTAACAATTATTACTCTTATAGTTTATTTTCGTCCGCGGTGGACTAGTGGTTATGTTCCTTGCCAGCTGTTCCCGATGGTCGCGGTTTCAAACCCGGCCGGGGTCGATTGATATTTTAGGATGGAAAAATCCAAGGAGCAAGTCCCCCGGGAGGGTCTATCATCCGTGAGTCTCGACTCTGAAGGTTTTCAAGCTCGTAAAAATATTTTGAGCCTGAATATAGATGACTTTAAGTAAAATTATTGGCCATCTTCCTAGTAATACCTTACTTGCATACTAGATGTCTCACTAGGTCTGTAAGTTGACCGCATACCATTCATGGCATATGTAGGGAGTTAAGCGCTACTAAATTATCTTCGTCTAGTAACTCCTAACAAAGAAGGGGGTGAAACCCAACATTGCGCTGTAACGCCATTCTTGTAGTCTTATAGATTATAGTTCATTGATAGGATATTATTATTATTATTATTATTATTATTATTATTATTATTATTGTAATATTTATGTTTATTATTATTATTATTATTATTATTACCATTATTGTTTTAACTAGTCTCCCCTTTTACGACTATAGTATTGTTATAACTAGTCTCCTCTTTTACGACCATGGTCTGGTCCTAACCTAGGAGTAACATTTTCGAAGGCATCTCTCACACAACTTGTCTATAGATAACGTAAGAATTCCGATATTAACCCTAGAACCACAACATGGTGTCACGGGTGACCCGGCGAATACTAATTTCATTCTGCACATGAAATGCTAAGGTAAAGAAAGCTGTTGTTTCTAGTACCTTCGGTGCTTGATAAGTTCTTAGAAGGGGCGGTTGTATTATTTTGCCGTCCTATTTATAATCAGATTTATAGGATTTTGGGTAACATATGACCCCACGTTGTGGTTAGTGTATAGTATTTTATAATATTAGATTTTTCTAGGAGAGCGATCTGAAGGGAAAATTAAACAGTTATGGTGGAGTATAAATGTCGATTGACTGAAAAAGAAGCTGCATGTATGTTGGATACAGATACATAGTGTAGTAGCGGGGAATTTTCAGATCTTGAAAAAAATTAGTGAGTGAGGATGATGATGATACTGAGGCAGAGGGCCTGAAATACCTGCCTTGATTGGTTTGTTATATTTAGTTGATTCTCTTCTATTATGGAACGAAGGGAGGAGTTGATCAGTTTGATTAGCTTTCTCATTCAATGACTGCAGCTAGGAAAACTAAACGATAGCCCTTACGAATTTTCTATGGGATGTTGGATGCAGCAACAATAAAGGCATGTGTAATATTTTAGATGCAATTCTAAACACAGAAAATTGTTCAAGCGCTCAGACTTCCTAACAAATATTGCCCTAGAACTATGTGAAAAAACATATGAGGCTCAGAATAGTGAACAGAGACTTCCAGGTAACTAAGCAGCAATATTCGCTAAGTACTCGGTTGTGAAGTGGAGCAAACATAAAACCACGACACCAGCAGGACGATGTGCTTTCTGTCCTCGAACCAAGGACAGGGAAGGTGTAGCATGTTGCTGTTTCTACTCAAGAAGTCTGTGTGCTGGAAACAAAAATTGTGTTTGTGAAGATTGCAAGCAGTAAGACATGAATTACACGAAGTACAAAAATGTGTAATATCAAAAGTCAGAAAAATCATACTTTTTAATAACAGAACTGAGTTAAGAAATAACGTTTGATATTAACAATTTTATTTTTCGTTCTATGCCTTAATGGGCTTTTGCACGTGTTATTTATTCATTGCCACATAAATAATGTGAAAACGTAAGGAACCAACTGTACAAAATTGAATAGAAAGTGTTTAATATCGAAACAAAAGGGGAAAAAACACGTTTTTAATTACAGTTTCACATTACGAATAATTTTTCATTTCTTTAAACTTATTAGGCTTACAACTCAATGGTATTAATAAGCTGTTAGTTTATGCTGATGATGTAGTATTATTTGCCGATAGCGAGGAGATACTAAAGGACAACATGCACACACTATTGAGTAACACTAAGAAATTAAGACTGGAAGTAAATATCAATAAAACTAAATATATGGACACACGTAGAAATTCATTATATAACGGAAATGGACAGCTAATGACAAATGAGGGAAATTTTGAGGAAGTGGCTGAATTCAAATACCTAGGAACAATAATCACAAATAGGAATGAGATGCAGAAAGAAATTAAACATAGACTCAATTCGGGAAATGCGTGCTATTATGCATTGCAGAGACTCTTGATGTCCCAACTCCTTTCAAAAAACGTTAAACTGAAAATATATAAATATATTATTCTACCAGTTATATTACATGGGTGCGAAACATGGACTCTTACTATAAGGGAGGAAAGGAGATTACAAGAATGGAGTACTTAGGAAAATGTTTGGACCAAAGAGAGATGAACAGACAGGTGAATGGAGAGGACTACATAACAATGAACTACATGGTCTTTATAAGAAGCCAGATATAATAAGAACAGTTAAGTCTCGTAGACTGCGATGGGCGGGACATGTTGCACGTATGGGGAATGAAAGGTTTGCATGGAAGCTTCTTGTAGGAAATCCAGAGTGAAAACGCCCAGTTGGTAGACAAAGAATGAGGTGGGAGAATAACATTAACTATGATTTGAGGGAGGTAGATTATACAGGGAATGATTGGAAAGCATTAGCTCAGGATAGGGATGTATGGAGAACTTATGTCCGCGCGGCCATGAACCTATGGGTTCGATAGTGGCAGTGAGGAAGAGTGAGTAAGTATTGTATACAGATATAAGTGTTTGATTATGTTAAGTTAAATGAAAATAGTTGAATGTCTTAAATAATTATTTAATATGGGTCATGGGTGACCCCATGTTGTGGTTTTCGTTCCAAGATGTGCACATTGTGGTTCTAGAGTTAACACATTTCTCAATACAGGAAGTTTTGCAAGATAACCGGAGTGGGTATTTCTCTGCTCCCACAGAATAGCGGTGTAAACCTTAATATTTCAAACACTTGTTCGTAATGTATAGATACCTTATGAGGAAATGAAAATCTCAAAGGGATAAGTTGAAGATGTTAAACGAAAGATGACAATAAAACGGGAAGTGACTCATTGATAATGGAATTCCCTGTAGAAAGATTGCTATGTAGGAAAAATAGTCAAGTTAAAGACGACAAATGTTCGCTTACAAACTGAATCAGATGAAAAGGTTATCCTCAGTGACCAATCCATTTGTTTTACGTTCGCCATGGAATGTGTCTGGTCGAGGAACACTAGATTCAGTCGTTTCTTTTCTCCTGTCTGTCTCTGCTTGTCTTCTTGGATGTTGCTCTACTTGCAATGGGAGGTGCAAATAGTGACATATGGCATAGAATAAGAAACCGTTTGCAATTCTACTTCAAGTTTTCTCTCTTTCTATTTAATCTGGATTATCTATGATATTCCTTCAGAATTCCAGTCGAATGTATTTTTCGATCAAAACATATTAGTAAATATTTTAGATTCGCATTTCCTATACTTTTTGGATTAAAAACTTTATTATTAAAAACATAATAAATTATTCAATGCAGCCTAATGGAAAATCAACTAATGATTAATTGATGTACTGATTAACAAACTAAGTCACAGAGAATCGAACCCCATAGATCTATGACCGCATGGACATGAGTCTTCTAAACGTACCTATTCTGAATTAAAATTTCGAATCATTCCTTATGTAGGGGCATAATTATCTTGCTTATAGCAGGGTTAGTATTAATTTTCATCCCCATTCTTGGCCTACCTACAGGATGCTTTCTATTTGGTTTTCGTAAGAGTAGTTTGCGTATACCCCTCTTTCGTGCCACATCACTTGCTCATCCCATGAATTGAGACGTAAATATTCTTATTAAACTAAGTTTCTTGCAAATATCATGAAACCCACCATTACATAGTATCATATATTCACGTATTTGTTGCATTCTACTCGGTCCAAATATTTCCCTAAGCACTTACTCTAAAATATTCCCAAATCTTTTTTATCCATTTTTAAAGTAATGTTTAACTAACACACTGGCATTATCGAACCCATACGTTTACGGCCACGCAGACATAAGCTCTCCATATATCCCTATCCTGAGCCAATGTTTTCCAATCATTTACTGTATAATCTATACCTTTCAAATCATGGTTAGTGTTATTCTCCACCTCATTTTTGGTCTACCAACTGGGCGTTTTCCCTCTGGTTTTCCTACAAGAAGCTTCCATGCGCCTTTCATTCACCATTCGTGCCTCATGTCCTGTCAATCGCACTCTACGAGACTTAACTGTTCTTATTATATCTGGCTTCATATAAAGACCATGTAATTCACTTTTATGCAGTCTTCTCCATTCTCTTTGGTCCAAAAATGTTTCCTAAGAACTTTATTCTCAAAAACTCGTAATCCCCTTTCCTCCCTTAAAGTTAGAGAACATGTTTCGCATCCATATAATATAACTGGTAGAATAATAGTTTTATATATTTTCAGTTTAACGTTTTTTGAATGGAGTTGGGAAGTCAAGTGTCTCTGTAATGCATAATAGCACGCATTTCCAGAATTGAGCCTATGTTTAATTTCCCTGTGCATCTCATTCCTATTTGTGATTATTGTTCCTAGGTATTTGAATTCAGCCACTTCCTCAAAATGTCCCTCAGTTGTCATTAGCTGTCCATTTCCATCATATAATGTACACTGCTCAAAACAATTAGAGGAAAACTTGTAATAAATTGAATAAGTAATTGTTTTTTAAAGCTGTGATGCTGAAAGTTGGACAATACGTAAATTGAATTATTGCTTTTATCATTGGATACAAATTTTAAAGATCCATGGCCTAAATACAGAGAAATTACCTCAAATAACAAATATAGATAATTTTTTTTATTTTGGAAGGCACTGGCCACTTCTAATTGGTAACTTCCTGATGTTGCTATAGTGACGAATGTTGATTATTGCCTTGTTTATTGAAGTCTCTGACAAAATGAGGCATTTGTATGAGTTTGAAGTGTACCATGCTCTACATCTTTTACGACAAGGTCAATCTCTGCGACTAGTGGCTAGAGAGCTTGGGGTTTCTCCTTCCGTGGTGTCCAGGTTACGCAACAGGAACGTGGCCAGGGCCGTAAATTTAAAACAAGCCCCCAGGATGACAGATACGTTGTTCTTTCTGTTCTTCGACAGCGTACAAAAACTGCAAAAGACCTGCAGAATGACCTTCATATGGCTTTCGGAATCCGGGTTTCAGACCAAACCATAAGGAACAGATTAAGGAAAGAGAATATTCGTCCAAAAAAGCCCGTTAAAAAACAACGCTTGACAAATGGTCATAAGGCAGCAAGACGTACGTATGCTGAAAACCATGGTGATTGGAACCTGAACCAGTGGGAGTCTGTGGTCTTCTCGGACGAATCCAGGTATCGTCTTACACGTTATGATGGTCGATTGAGGGTGTGGGGACGGCCAGGAGAAAGATTTTCTGCAGAGGCTGTACAGGAAAGTGATAGATTCGGAGTAGGTTCCATAATGGTGTGGGCCGGAGTTATGTACAACAATCGTAAGGACCTTGTACTTGTTCCCCAGCTACTGAATGCTGTCCGGTATATGGAGCACGTTCTGGAAGAGCATGTAGTACCTGCTGCCATTGGAGTAGACCCTGGATTTCTGTTTATGCAGGATAATGCCAGGGCACATTCTGCGGCTGTCACCAGGGATTTCCTGAGGAGGAATGGAATTGAGGTAATGGAGTGGCCAGCGGTCAGCCCAGACCTCAACCCTATTGAACACTTGTGGTATCTTCTAGACAGGAAGGTTAGGAACCGACATCAAGCTCCACAAACCCTGCAGCAACTTGGAAATGCTCTGAAGGAGGAATGGGAGAATATCCCGCAAGAGGAAATCCAGAATCTTATTGGGAGCATGCCACGAAGGTGCCAAAGTGTCATCGAATGTCGTGGAGGCCATACACGATACTAACTCTATATAACGAGTCTTTAACTTTGAAAAATAAGCACAAGATTCAATTGCTTACAGAGCGGCATTATTTGAAAAGTTAATTGTCAGCGTTATTAATTTGTTTTTACTGACATGAGCAATAAATAAATAAATAAATAAATAACCACAAATAATGTACTTTATTAATTTCATGTTTGTACCTTTATCCAATGAAAAAATATTTGCATATTTCATAGTGTTCCTCTAATTGTTTCGAGCAGTGTACTTCTATGTGTGACCATATATTTAATTTTATTTATATTTACTTCCAGTCCCAATTTCTTAGAGTTACTCAGTAGAGTGTGCATGTTGGCCTTTAGTATTTTCTCGCTATCGCCCAATAGTAGTACATCATAACGTTTAGCATTAATAAAATGAACGTAAACATGCATGCTTATATACGTTAATTAAAAAAATGAGAGAATTTAGGATGAAAGGAATGTCTGTAATGCTTAAGACTCTAGCCTTTTTTATTCTTTGTACGTATGATGCCTATGTATTTGAAATCTGACTCTTTATCAAAACTTCGTTCATTTCCTGTTATGTACCCAGTCATATTTAATAATTTATATCTACGGAGGATTATGTATTTTATTGACATTTATTTCCAGCAGTATTTTCTTGCGTTATTTAATAGGAAGTGTATTTATTTTAGCTCTTAGTGCTCGTATTTCTTCACTATCGGAATATAATGAAAAATATATCATTAACTTATACAAATGGTAATTGATTAATGACACTAAGTTAAACGCCCTCGTTATCCTCTAAAGTTGTATTCCATGTAGTAAAAATTGATTAGCATAGGATATAGTGCTTCTCTTTGTTAAAACCCATTGTGAATTTAAAAACTATCTGAAAACTCTTTGCCTACTTGGACCCTACTCCTTATACCATCTACACTCATTCAAATACGTCTAAACAAGATTTTAGAACTCCAAATTTTAACAAGAAATTATTAATTTCTTTGTATTTTACTATAAATCGTATCTCTTTGAAACCAAATTATTCTACATCTATATTGATGATCCCTTATTATGTCAACATAAAGAGGAAACCTTCTAAATAATGTATTTTGTATAATTTATGAGAGTTGATTGTAATGAAATACCATTACAATAAAGTTGATGTAGTCAGTTTTATCGCATTTCTTATTAAATTCGTAAGATAATTTATTCTTTAAAATCATTGGAACATACTATTTTTATAAAGCCATACTAAGCAATCGTTTTATCTTGTTCATCAATTTTCCACACAGTGTTGTATAAGATCTGCTTGGAATCCATCCCAATCAGATGCTTAATATACCATTAGATTATCTATCGCATCACCTCCTGAATTCCGGTTTAGACAAGAATACTCAAAGGAAGGATAGAATTTGTAAATATTATTGGGCTGTTAGAAACCAATTGAATTAAGTTCACGATGCTTATTTAATAATTTTATATGTCGAATTAGTTCTGAAATATATTATTTTATTCTATCTGTAATTATTATGTATTGGTTGTTTGTTAATTTTTTATACAATCAGCAGTCAAACATATTTGATTGAATTCAAAATGAAGATGTAATTAACATTTTCTAGTGGCATTTAAATTTCTTATGCATCCAGGTATCTGACTAATATTTCTGCTCCGTTAAATTCATCCAACTTCAATATTCTATTTTGCATGCATATTAAATATGCAGAGTACAGTAATTCTTCCATCTAATTAATATATGCTTGTGATCGGTAATGATATCCCAATTTTCATTCCTAATGATATTTGTTATAGCCTGATCACCTTCTTTTCGACTCTAATAACCTCTGTTGTTCCTTTTTTTTTCGCGTTAATTTCAAGGTGGTCAGTAAAACTTCACTCTTAAATACTTCCTCTGTAACATTCAAGAACCCAATAGTTTCCCGTCTGATTTTGCCGAAATTGTCTAAATTCATTTAATTTATCTCATGTAATAAATCAACGATGACCACTTCAAAATATAATTTCACCTACACGGAACTGCAGAGGACACAACAAAACAGAGGACGAACTTGCTGACCTGAGTTGGATAATTATAGTTCACAATCCCTCCGGTAATCGAACTCACCCGGAGAATGAAATTTTGTATTCTATCTGATGGATTGCTGTGATTTTAACTAAATAAACTCGAATCTCATAATAATTGTAAAGATATTTATTTTCAAATATTTCTGTTTATTCGCCAAAAATATTTTTTTCCGTTGTATTCGATGTGAATATGGATTCACTTATTTATAAATTTCAATCCATTCTGCTTCTTCATCTTTTTCTTCTTATTCTTCGTCACGTCCAAATTGCTGCTTTTTCCATCTTTTCTTTGATGTTGATTTTTAGATCATGAATAAAAAGTAGAATATTTTGGAAACTTAGTATTTGATTTTCCATCGTTGTGGTCTCGGGCAACTTTCATGCATGAGATTTTATTCTGGGTATCTCCTCTCCAGTGAGACGAACTTCATGAAAATTTAAGGTCCAAGTATTCCCCGAACATTATCTGACTATCACAATCTCCTTATCGCAGTCGCATTTTTAGTATGAATGTATAAGTGAATAGTGTCTCTTGACTTAAATGTTCGTACTGTGACAATAACAGTGAGCTGATAACTCATCCAAAGAAATCCTCTATGCCTTTGTGTGGTAAAAAATTATATATAATAACCAGGCTTAAACATCTCCTTTCTATAGTTCGTGTCCCCATAAGGCCTGGTTTGGTGGTACATGTAAACGCATCTACAAAGCGACAGGTTAAACGATGGTAAAGTCAGCGTGAGAGAGTATTTCATTTAACGATGCTCTTTAATATCGAAATTCAAATCCGGACATGTAGAGCCCGACAAACATTGTTCAGGGGACTCTAATTTCAGGCTTCTAGCTCTTCCTAACTAACTGGCACTATCGAACCCGTAAGTTCATGGCCGCACGGGCATAAGCCCTCCATACATTCCTATCCTGAGCTAATGTTTTCCAATTAATTCCTGTTTAATCTACTTCCCTCAATGCATAGTTATTTATTCTCCCATCTCATTCTTTGCCTACCAACTGATCGTTCTTCCTCTGGTTTTCCTACATCGAGCTTCCTTGCAAGTCTTTCATTCCCCATTCGTGCCACATGTCCTGTCCATCGCAGTCTATAAGACCCTTCGACGTGTCGTAAATCTACGATATAATGCTCACTTTCTTTTTTTTACTTTCCGGGGGAAATTACACTCGGAGTTTCGAGTCCTAAAATATCCATTGACCCTGACGGTTTCTAACTTCCAAGCCTTGCAATGTGAGGTGAGCACAGTAATCAGTGAAAGACGAAAAATGTGCACTTGCAAGCATTGCACTGTAGATTGTTATGGTGTGTAGATACGCCATAAAAACATGCGACAACACAAATATGCCCTACTTTATAATCTACATTCAGAGATTTTCTTGAGAAAAATACGACGCAACATGAGTCTACAATTCAAAGATTCATAATTTGATTACAATTTAATTCCCGTATTTATAGATTATGATTTTTTAGGAGAATTAAACCCAATGGAACTAGGAAGCGACACACACCCAGTCCCATGGTTGAGATTTTAAAAATCTTTTATCCCGCCGGGAATCGAACCCGGGTCGCCGGTGCGAATGAGGTTCTCATTATCGGACTGTAATCTCTTGCCGCTGTTTACGAGAACCAATGTAAAATGCATAATACACTGATAATCGACCTACGGTAAAATGAATATTTTCCACTCTTTAGTTATCAGTAATCAATTTTTCTATTCTTAATTTTTCTTTTTTAATAAACGAGTAAATTTTAATATTTCCAGTTCCATGGGAGAAGCAAATTAAACCTCTATAAAGACTCATTACGTTTCACAATAAGCCCTGAACTTCTACGATTAAACATAAGACAGCAGAACATCAATTCATTATTTCAGGTCACCATTCGCTTCAAACTAAGATCTCGTGAAACAACAGCAACAACAACAATAATCTTCATCATCTTCTTCTAATTCTTCTTCTTCTTCAATCAGTGATTAGGCTCTTATGTCTGTTCCGGCATCTCACATTCTCCAACCAACTTTTATGGAATCAATAATATTAATAATAATAATAATAATAATAATAATAATAATAATAATAATAATAATAATAATAATAATACATATAGGCTAGTTAAATATTAGAAACTTTACCAAATATACAAGATTATCATTAATTTCAACAATGAAATTCTGAAAATATACGTTCATTATTATGCAAACATAAAACCGGTAACAACTCGATATACAATAATAAATATTATTAACGAAGTAAATAGATATAACATATATTATCAACAGATGTAGTCCTGGTGGCGTGTGGCACGTAAAAGTACCTTTAATATGAGAGGTTAAACTAAGTTAAGAAAGAAGATTACACTGGTCAACATGATTTTTGTCTCATGAGTCCCAATAGTTGTACTTAATGCAGTTTTTATCGTGTTTTCAAATATGTATTCAGAATTTCTCCATCACCCACAGATTTTTTCTATTTAAATTTTAATTAATGGATTTAAATAATTATTTTTTAATAAACGATTTTTCGTCCATTTGTCCATTGTAAAATAAAACCAAATGAGCTAACTCAGGAGATTTCAGCTATGGAAAAGATATATCAAGGCAAATGGAATCCTAATATGCTGGACGATTATTGTTGGACCATCAAGAAAGATGCTCCACAGGCGAAATATAGCAGAAAGCCGTCATTTATTACTTTCTAGGTGAGTCCGAATGTTCGAATATTGTGTAGTTATGAACGTAGAAAATATTAGTGTTTGAAATTATAAATTCCTGTCCCGCGGAAACCTTGCGTGATGGAGAAAAACCGATATCATATTTGAATTCTGGAGAAAAATGCTATCAGAATCACATTTTTGTCTTTCCGATACAAAAAAGTATTTTTTGTTGCTCAGTGTTATCAAGAGATATTCAAGTATAATTAATCAAGTTATTAAACCATCATTAGTACAGAAGTAAACACTAATAAAATTATACATCACAGTGACGAGGCCTGTCCTCATTTATGACAGTGAAACATGAACTCTGCGAAAGCATGATGAGACAAGGTTTATAGAATTTAGATGAGGTTTGGCGCCTCGGTATATGCGTGGCTAGCGATATGGGCTGCCCCAGCTGGGATCATAGGTTCGAATCCTGGCGTTTCCAGAGGTGATGGGCCATACCGGAATTTTTCGGACATTTCTCGAGATTCTTCTGTTTCTCGAATTTCATCCAATAATTACACTCCATTCTCACTTCCCCCTTCATGCAATTTAATCTCTCATTCATTCATTTTACGCTACCTGTCACCTCATTTGACGTGGGGAAAAATAGTTTCGTTAGCACCTGTACGTATCAAAAATATCTGTTGCGAGGATCTAGCAAGGTATCACAATAGTGATGGCCGATGAATCCGAGCCTGAATAATAGAAAAGGGCAGGAGGGGCCAATGGGAGTATAGTAGTTCTTCCTCGCGGCCACGGGCCCAACCCAAAAACGGCGGTATGAGTAATGAGAGAAGATTTCTGGTGTGCCAGACCCGGAAGAAAACGAAAAACTGAATAACACCGTACAGTAGTCTTCATTCCATTTAACTGTAGTATACTGGGAAGGCACGGTCACGGTGCTCAGGGCAGTCTGCCAGACCAGTCCGAATAAATAAATGAAGAATTAATAACTGGATGAGGTTCATGCATCGAAGTGCAGATATCACCAAATGAGATGAGGTAACTAATGAATATAAAGACTACAAAGGAAAAACAATCAAAGTTACATATTTCTCATTCTGAATAAATTTGAAACAAAAATTAAAAACGCTCTTACAATAAAAGTAATATGAACATAGAATTAAATCAAACACTGTCTGTATAACTAGTTATTTGTTGTTTTGGAATTTATATTTGTGTCGTCCTGTGAAGAGTAGTTTAACAATGAAAACAACAATGGAAACCCTGTCAGCACATTTTTGTATGAAAAAACAATCAAACTCCACATCACGTTTCTTCTATTATTTGCAAAATTGGGAATAGTAATGGGGAGTGACAGTTAAGAAAACACGCATAGAAAATGCGCTACTATTTCGATGCAAATACACAGAAATGTTACGTTTCATACTTCAAACTTGGGAAAAAAGCCTTGGGCTGTATGAGAGCAGAACTTTTTCAGTTCTTGTAAGTCGTTATATTTCTGTCTTGGGCATCCTGTACATGTTAACACATTGTTGTCCTTTTTGAATAATGAAAATTCAGGTTTACAAATATTTATAACGAAAATCAGTTAAACTCTATAAGATTTCTTATTTATAACTGGGTGACACTGATTGATTTAACATACAACTGTGGGACTTTGATTGTTCTTCCATTGTACACATAATTTTTAAGCCAATTTTACTTGGACTACGAATGATATTTCCATGTATTGACATTTAAATAGTAGTACTCTATAATAGGTATGATAATATATCCATAACTCAACTTTTGTGAAAAGTGGACTTTGATTGTTATTCCTTTGTAATCTTCATATTGTAGCAAGAATTAATAGACTCTAAATACTAAAATATAATTATACGATTAATAATAATAACTGAAAGGCGCACAAACGTGCACATGACTCTATTACCAACATAGGAACCCCAAACGAATGGTACCTTCACCTCTATTGGAGTGGGGAAGGTGACTTTATGGGAGGAGTCATCGCCCTTATAAGGCAAGGACACGTGACATAACGCTCTCACATACACTCACACACATACGTTCTACAAGAAACAAGTCCTTCAGCAACCGCCGCGACCTTTAGTAAATTTTAAAATCTTAAGTACTTTAAAATCCAAGATAATTAGTAACTCGGAATTTTAAGTGATATTAAATACACGTGGACTCAAATAAACTCATCAACTCCACTCCGAATATTAGTGAGATATAAAACGATTGTAATTCTCTGTACATTATTGGTGCGAAATTATTCAAAAAACTGGAGTAGTAAGTTTAAATTTATTTATAATTACATAAATAATATAAACATCCCTGAGTTATCATATTCTACCCTGAGCGAACCGGTACAATATGTATTGAATCGTCTAAATGTGACTCCAGTCTTAAACCATATTCGTAATTATTGCAGAAATTGCCAGGAACACCTTAACCGAATGTCTACAAAAAGAGTATCAACATGGTTAGATATAACTGGGTCGTCCGAGTAAGAGGTCGCTAGAGAGTTTCATATTAAAAATAACATCTGTTCTAATATTAACACATGGAAGGATGGTGATCACAATGGTGTTTTTTTGTAATCATAATTAGACATCCTTCGGAAAAAACGTCGTTAACAATCAATTTATTCTGCAGGAATCAATAGATCTAATGAAAATTCACAGCTCTGTGTCAAATAATTAAAAAAATAGCGATAAATTAAACATTCCCCCCTTATTTCATGTAGATAAGAACTAATTCGACCTCAAGTCATGCTTATGAAATTCAATTAAACTTAGTTTCAATAATAATGACATTTGAAGAACAGACTCAAGATATCCCTCCGATATTACTTCTTCTCTTGCGCTGTCTATTATCATTCCCTCTCTTTGATATTTGACTATATGTCGATTTTCTCCAACCAATCAGCTAAGTAGCGGGGATCTGTGGACATTCGTGAATATTGTGGTTACAATGTGATTCAATTAATGACATAGAATGGAGATGTAACAGTAAAATTGTGTTATAAATTGAGAACACTCCTTGTGGGCATATGTGAAACTCTTAATGTAACCTAAGGATATTGATTTTAGGAATGAAGTAGAGATCACAAGTTATGTCTGTACTCAGTGTGAAGTTAAACGCTCGCCAAACAGGTACATTTAATTATATCACCGGGAGAACATTAAGAGTGTTCACAATTCTCTTCTAGATAAATAGTGGCAGCTTGCAGTACACTTAATACATTTTTTAGATACCATAAATAAAATACAGAATTTACGTCTTAAATATAACAAGAACGTAGAACTATTATTATTTCATAAACAATTAAGCAGTAGTATTAATATCACCTACTTAAGAATAATTGAGGTAGTTAGAAGTAAAGGGGTGTAAGTGATTTTTACATAAAAATGAGTTTGGTGCATAATTACATTCTTGAGGCAATTTTAATTAGTGGCAAAGGGATGAAAGTGTGTTCGTTAGGTGTAGATTAAGTACGATTATTATAATCTTCAATTATCTATGATTTCCATATTCAACTTCAACTTTAAATCTGTTATTCTAAAACCTCTGTAAACTTGTACTTGAACCCCTCTGCTTCTAACCACCCAATTCATAAATCAATATAAATCATATTAAAAAAATATCCAAGTCAAAATAGGCAACGCATAGGTGTCATTTGATAATAAAATACATAGATGTTTAAAGTCTCAACGCATGTTCATTTTTTAACGGTTGTTTTGTGCATTCACTTTGTGGGTTATATGAAGGGTACAGGGAAAGAAAAAACGGTAAGTTACTTTCCCATGAAAAGTAGAAAAAGTATTTTTAGTTATACTACGTACCTACTTCTTTATCAGTATAACAAAATTTGATGAAGGCAAATAAAGCTCAACTAAACTGTTTCTTTTACTGCTTCACTCTTCTAAAAGACATTTGTTTCTGTGGAGAATCTAATATCTCAAACTCTATTCCCATAAAAATGTGACTTCCCTGGTTATTTCCCTGGACCCTTCATAATAAATGTACTAATCACAAGAAAGAATAGCTGTACCATGCGTGCGTTTGCATAGAATATCGTACCAGGAGATTCAGCTTCATTTCACACGGAAATTGCCCAATACTGCACCGATCAGTACGAATATTAGAATATTGGTTGAAACATTCAAAAGATCAAATAGTGTGCAGGATCAGTACATGATCTGGGAGACTCAGAGTTTTAGTCTTATCTTTGCAACAGGTAGAGCGTCAATTACATAAAATTCAAATGCATCAGGTAGGAGACACAATGTAGGGATTTGAGTGAACTACATTGAATAAGATCCTCCATTAACCTTGAGAAAACTTCAATGAGAGAGAATTGTGATGAATTATCCATTACGTAAGTGTTAATGGTTTCATTCTGTATATTGTTCCGAACGGAATGTTTTTTTTCCCCATAAAAATGAATAAAAATTCATAATCACTCTGTGATTAAACCATGAAGAGCCGGAACAACTTCTCTTGATATTGAAATATTCATACTATTTTTTACATTCCACTTTCAATGGACATGTTTGAAAAACACAATGTTAGTACATCTTCTGTAATGTTTCATTTTCGAGTGGGTGTGGCAAAGAGAGGGGTAGGGATGGAACAGCCAATCACAAATTACCTTCTCTCATTATCATCATCATCATCATATTCAAGGTATGGGCCTATTGGCCCGTTCCGCTCCCCGGTGCACTATATGCTGCAGGTGCAGGTCGTCTTTCCAACGACATTTTGGTCTTCCTACATTTCTTAGGCCTAGAGGCCTATAATGAAGCAGCTGTTTTGATAAACGATTATTTGTAATTCTTTGTATATGTTCAAACCAATTACCATCTCTTCGAGTTCAAATACTATCAGAGTGTTGACTAATACAATTAAAGTTAGGCCTGATGACGTGGCAGTTAAGCTAGGGATATTATATGAAGCCGACAACTAGTGTAAAACGATTAGAATGTCTGGCTTACACAATATTACAGGATACAATAAAGAATGTTCTCTTTGGATATAGAGTCTGAAAAGTTTTCCACTCAGCCATCTTAGAAAAAAAATAAGTATATTTTTGATATGAGAAGTGGATAAATCTGGTTAACAAATATGAAATTATTCTAAATTTTTATTAATACATTAACCAAATAAAACAAGTTAAACATTAATTTAAACATTAATTTAAATATTAAAATAAATACTTAAACAGGTGAGGGAATATATTAAGTGTATCATAAGTTTGGGGAAAAGAATCCTATTTACTCAACCTAGGATTTAAAGAGAGATTAGGGCTTACTTGGTTTAGGCTAGGGGCATGAAAATTTCTAAAAATTAGCGACATTCACGATATGCGAATATGTCCAATGTGGAGGAGCTTTGAAGACGAGATACATATATTAGGAAAATGTAACGATTTAGAAAATTGGTGGTGTCAGTTATTACCGGAAAGATTTCTAGATTCAAATCGTGAAAGATTGGCATGCCACGAGTTAATGATAAATACAGAAAATTTGACAAATCTGGGAAAATTTCTGGACAAAACGCGGAAAATAAGAACAACACTCATTCATGAATAAATATGTATGTTATAAAAATGTAATATCATTAATTCTTAATAATTCTACATAACTTAATGTATAATTTTGCTGCATTATTATCTAATTGTAATATTATTGTGTTTTCTTTTTTGTTTTACGTTATATTATTATCAAACATTACTTTATTGTGACGGACTGTCAACAGCACGTACGCCTTACTGTCGTTGCGACCCTTTTTACACGCTTTATATTAGCTTGACCTCTATCTATCTATATATCTATCTATCTATCTATCTATGTAACTGAATATTTCATCGCGTTTTTCACCCACTTAAAATAATTGGATCGACTTGAAATTTTGTATACTTGTAAAGGACCCGTGACAATACAATAATTTCATATTTATTACACGCTTTATATTAGCTTGACCTGTATCTATCTATCTATGTAACTGAATCTTTCAACGCGATTTTCACCCACTTAAAGTAATTGCATCGACTTGAAATTTTGTGTACTTGTAAAGAACCCGTGACAATACAATAATTCCATATTCATTTCCTAAATTCCTGGCCAGAATCATCAGAAAATCAAAAAAAGTGTCTTTGTATTTACGTAACGGAATCTTTGAACATGATTTTCACCCACAAAGAAACATTGGATCGACTTGAAACTTTGTATACTTATGAAGGAACCGTGAAACTACAATAATTTCATATCTTGTTTCTAAAATCCTGGCCAGAATTATCAGAAAATCAAACAAATTAAAACTGGTATAATAGGTTGCGGACTTATAGACCTTTTAGTCAATCACTGTAAGAGCTCAGTTGGTAGAGCGTTGAGCTAGTGGAATATGATTCCAGTAACCCATAGGTCGCTGGTTCAAATCCGGCTGAGGAGGATTTTTTTTAGAAGTGTATTACTTTTAGCTCATACTACAATAATAACGAATTTAAAGATATTTACATTTTTATCTTGTTCTGTAAAATATTAAAACTAAAAAATAAAAAATAAATAATAGTTTTAAAAAACTAAACCAACACGCTTTATTAGAAAACCGAACTCAAAAATGAAAAATAATTTCAATTTCCAACACGCTTGGGATAAATTTAAAGTGGTCAACAAAAAAATCATCTCCAACACATATAGAATAAATCTAGAGTTATCAACAAAAAGAAAATAATTTTACCATCAAAAGCGTGGGGTGCTTTTTATGATTTTTACATTTTCTTCTTAGAGACTTTACTTTTACCAATATCTGTTTATTATCAAATATATTAATTGATATAGAGCACCCCACGCTTTTGATGGTAAAATTATTTTCTTTTTACACGCTTTATATTAGCTTGACCTGTATCTATCTATCTATCTATTTATGTAACTGAATCTTTCAACGCGTTTTTCACCCACTTAAAATAATTGGATCAACTTGAAATTTTGTACACTTGTTAAGGACCCGTGACAATACAATAATTTCATATTCATTTTCTAAAATCCTGGCCAGAATCTTCAGAAAATCAAAAAAATGGTCTTTGTATTTATGTAACGGAATTTTTAAACACGTTTTGCACCTACTTGGAGACATTGGATCGACTTGAAACTTTGTATACTTGTAAAGGACCCGTGACACTACAATAATTTCATATTTTAATTCTAAATTCCTGGCCAGAATCATCAGAAAATCAAAAAAATTAAAACTGGTATAATAGGTTACGGACTTGTCGACTTTCTAGACAATCGTTATAAGAGCTTAGTTGGTAGAGAGGTGAACTAGTGGTATATAATTTCAGTAATCCATAGGTCTCTGGTTCGAATCCGGCTGGGGAGGATTTTTTTTTTAGAAGAGTAATACTTTTTGTTGATAAGTCTGGATTTATTCTATATGTGTCGGAGATGATTTTTTTGTTGACCACTTTAAATTTATCCCAAGCGTGTTGGAAATTAAAATTATTTTTCATTTTTGAGTTCGGTTTTCTAATAAAGCGTGTTGGTTTAGTTTTTTAAAACTATTATTTATTATTACACGCTTTATATTAGCTTGACCTGTATCTATCTATCTATCTATCTATCTATCTATCTATCTATCTATCTATCTATCTATCTATCTATCTATCTATCTATCTACCTATCTACCTATGTAACGGAATCTTTCAACGCGATTTTCACCCACTTAAAATCATCGGATCGACTTGAAACTTTGTATACTTGTAGAGGACCCGTGACAATACAATAATTTCATATTTAGTTTCTAAAATCCTGGCCATAATCATCAGAAAATCAAAAAACGTGTTTTTGTATCAATCAAACGGAATCTTTCAACGCGATTTTCACCCACTTATAAACATTGGATCGACTTGAAACTTTGCATACGTGTAGAGGACCCGTGACAATACAATAATTTCATATATTGTTAAAAAAATCCTGGCCAGAATCATCTGAAAATCAAAAAAATGAAAACTGGTAAAATAGGTTGCGGACTTGTCGAGTTTTTAGTCAATCGTTGTAAGGGCTCAATTGGTAGAGCAGTGAATTCTTAGTGGTACATAATTTCAGTAATACATACGTCGCTGGTTCAAATCCGGCTGGGAGGGTTTTTTTCCATAGAAGAGCATAACTTTTAGCTCATACTACAATAGTATCGAATTTAAAGATATTTGCATTTTTATCTTATTTTGTAAAATATTAAAACTAAAAAATAAAAAATAAATAATAGTTTAAAAAATCTAAAAGAACACGCTTTATTAGAAAACTAAAAAATGAAAAATAATTTTAATTTCCAGTACGCTTGGGATAAAATAAAGTGGTCAACAAAAAATCATCGCCAACACATATAGAATAAAATTAGAGTTATCAACAAAAAGAAAATAATTTTACCATCAAAAGCGTGGGGCGATTTTTATTGTTTTACATTTTCTTCTTAGAGAGCTTACTTTTACCAATATCTGTTTATTATCAAATATATTAATTGATACAGAGCACCCCACGCTTTTGAAGGTAAAATTATTTTCTTTTTGTTGATAACTCTAATTTTATTCTATATGTGTTGGAGATGATTTTTTTGTTGACCACTTTATTTTATCCCAAGCATACTGGAAATTAAAATTATTTTTCATTTTTTAGTTTTCTAATAAAGCGTGTTCTTTTAGTTTTTTAAAACTATTATTTATTTTTAAATAACACTGTATGTATCTTTCTTTTAGTCTAATAAACTACTTCTACTAAAAACAAAGTTTATCATGTGGTTTCCAACACTTCCATCTTCTAGCCAGTGACAGCAATTGTACGTTCGATCATGCTCTTCGGAGATTAAGTACCATAATTAAATCTTTTACATTAACTTACATTAAACGCGTAAAATGCTATATGCAACAGTGCAATTTCTAGTCGACAATAAATTGTCCCGAAAGTTTTGAATATATCTCGAAGTTCTAGAGAATAATTAAGAAAAATTAAAACAATTTGTTCTGGATGAATGATTATAGAACACGTATAAAATGCTTAAAAAGAAAGACATCAACTCATATTAGAAAAGAATAGATTTATTTAGCCTGGTGGAGTTAAGGTCACGTGGCCTTCTCTTCCACTCACCAGGACTTATATATGTTACATTTAATTACAAAAAAAATACAATAATTGTACATACTAAGCAATTAATTATCTGTCAAACTGAACAATAATACATATAATGTCTAATAATACAATAAAATTAAATAAAATATAAATTACTAATGAAAGTATATATACACAAAGGATTAACATCTCGAATCTACTATACATAAAAATAAAAGAAAAAAAAAACAATTAAATTAATACACTATAATAAATTAATCTATCGCTTTTATATATACAAGGCATTAGGTAAATATATTGACAAATCTATTTTTATTAAATAATGAAGAAACAAATTATTAATTGTATAACTGTAGGCTTTCACGGCCGGCGTCTTGATCCCTATTAGGTTCGTCTTCCGGGCATATAGGCCGTGGTCCAGTCGTTCTTCTACTCGACGTTTCGTCTACTGCTGCGGTAGACATCTTCAGGAGATACTGCGTGCTCTCTGTGAACTCCTCAACAGTCTGCAGCCGACTGTTGAGGAGTTCACTGAGAGCACGCAGTATCTCCTGAAGATATCTACCGCAGCAGTAGACGAAACGTCGTGTAGAAGAACGACTGGACCACGGCCTATATGCCCGGAAGACGAACCTAATAGGGATCAAATTATTAATTGTTTAAAAAGTAATATTAGTGAGATGTTTCTGTTAATTTTATTTTCATTTCACATTATACAGATGATGGAACCGAACACCTTTTATCTACATCTATTGGATTAGGTACACATGACTTGCTGCCATGGGAATAAAAATGTCTTAAATTTTCAACCATTAAAGTAACTTTCTTCATCCCTATGTGATGACGTAGAGTATATCGTTAAAAGGTGGTTAGCTATTGCCGCCGCATCACAAAGTTCTTGTGTACGGTGATGTGACTATCGATTTTTGTTTACCCGCTGTAAAATTAAGATTAACATTTTCTTGTTCGAAGTTATCGCCTTTAGGAACACCATCTGCATTAGAACTATTGGAACAGTAAAAATTATTTGCTGAAAGAAAAATATTGGTGTGAGGTGTCAGTGTATTCCTGCGACTACAGTACAGTCCAGGCTCCCGTTTTATGTAGGACAAATCCCCACCACTGTTCTCTCTCTCTCTCTCCTCCCCTCTGTCTAAGTTTTTATCTACTTTCCAAGGTTTTACACTACCATCAGATAGCGACCAATAAATTCTTTATCGCATCATATGGAAGCCTGTGTAGATGCTGCATTAACGAGCTTTTACCGTTAATTTTCATTAAGTCCCCTTTCCCCTTAGCCACTAAGCCAACTTACAGGACGCAACCTCATGTTTTCACAAATAGTACTGTAAATTGATCTTTTACCTTTTCAGGTAGGCCTTACTTTAAATATGTCAAGATTCATCATGATATACAGGGTGATTCAAAATTGATTTTACAACTTTACAAGCTTATAGGAAATTTATTTAGAAGACCTACAGAATTGGTTTTAATGTCATATGATAGCACAACTCATCACGTTTTCACCGACATAGTTTTATAGTACCTAGGTCTCTCACCGCGTACGCTAACGTAGTTCATATCAAAATGGCTGCTTTCACAGGTGCCGAGCGTGCTCGTTGTGTGTTTTTGTTCGAAGAAACTAAATCTGCGACAATTGTTCAGCGAAGATTTCGTACCCAATATGGTAAGGCTCCTCCTAGCATATCCAGATAAATCGTACCGTTGATAGTTCTTGGAAAAAAGAAGGGGCCGTACACTTTAGTTTTACTTAGGGCACAAAACACATTCACTTTCGGGCTGTCACGTACGTGTTGCAGATGGAGATGTGGAGGTTCAGAGCCCCAGATCCTGCAGTTATGGGTATTTACTTTGCCACTGACGTGGAATGTAGACTCGTCGCTGAAGATTACGTGGTTCAAATACGTTTCATCTTCCTCAATCCGACCAAGCATTTCTGCACAGAAATCACATCGAACCATCTTATCATTATCAGTAATGTGTTGCACCATCGAAAATCGGTATGGTTTCAAGTGCAAACGTCTCCGTAGTATGCGCCAAATGGTCGGTTGTGAAATGCAGGTCTCACGTGACGCACGCCGCGTTGATTTCCTAGGGCTCCAAGCAAAGCTATCCCTCACTTGTTCAACCACAGCTTCAGCCGTACGTGGACGGCCAGTATGCTTGGAATGACTAACAGAACAGCCAGTCCTAACAAATGTTTGGTGCCAAGAATAAATTGTTGGCGTGCTAGGAGGATCCTTACCATACTGGGTACGAAATCCACGCTGAACAATTGTCGCAGATTTAGTTTCTTCGAACAAAAACACACAACGAGCACGCTCGGCACCTGTGAAAGCAGCCATTTTGATATGAACTACGTTAGCGCACGCGGTGAGAGAACTAGGTACTATAAAACTATGTCGGTGAAAACTTGATGAGTGTGCTATCATATGACATTAAAACCAATTCTGTAGGTCTTCTAAATAAATTTCTATAAGCTTGTAAAGTTGTAAAGTCAATTTTGAATCACGGTGTATTATGAGGCGATCATGAAACAAAAACTGTAATATTTAGGCATTTTTTTCTGAATAAATCTAAAAATCGTTTAAAATTTGGTACAAAGCTTAGATCTTATTAGTTATGGTCTACTGTTTATTACTATTTTCTGTTAACGCCTATACTTTTAATTGCTCTTCACAAGTAGTGCCAGATACGAACACCAACCATTGTAATCCAAACTTAGATCATGCATTTGACGGAAACGCACATTCGTTGGAAACCTCCTCTTCTCTCCGGATTACATGACATACTTCGAACCAGAGTTCTCATACTCTATTCACACGATTTAAGAGAATTTAATACACCACAGATCTCATTTCTGAAAGTCGCTGGAACAGATCTGAAGTTCTTAACATCCTGCGTGGTGGATATTTTTCAGCATACAAGATACATGCCTGCATATTGTTTCCATTTGCTTGCCCATAGCGGAGAAATCATACGTCATTTTTTCTGTTGAAAAGGCCTAATGGGTCTTTATCAAGTGTTCAAATGATGTAAGGCCAAAGAACGACATTAAATCATTTATCATAAGTAATGCAACGAGTGATTTACAATTTACCTAGAGAATTTGGAAATCAAGAGTTGCATTTGTTAGGACTATTTAACGAATAAAATTAAGCTGTTTACTCACAAATCATTATTTAAATATAGATATTTTAAAATATTTATATATTTAATGTAAACGGCGATGTTTGAAAACAAATGAGAAACGATTGGTACGCTTCATTTGCTTCTTTTGTTCATCACTGCAACCAGATCATATTATTTATTGCCAAAGGAACGCAATATTGAAAGAATGCACTCTAGTGGAGAAAAAATGAATCATCAAACTGTATATTAATTCATTTCTGTTGTCCTATGATGTAAATATGACAATTGTATTTTTCTGGAATGTTATTACATGGGAAAAAATACATTTAAGAAAGTGCAAACAGTGGTTTCTTTTTTTTTGTGGTATAATCAACTGCTACAAATGTTTTCATATCAACTCCTGCATGCGCCAACACTATATATACAATCTGATAGGGTGTCCGTCAATGCAAAATATGCAAAATAATGCTATGACCTATTCAGAATGTTAAAAAGGAGGCGCTTTCTTTATTATGATAAACTTCAGTTGGTAAATTCTAGGCGAAACACGACTGTGATTGGTTGTAAATCGAAAATCATTGAAATGTGATTGGTCATTGACTCCCATTTGGGGCATGAGTTAAATAGTCAAAATAAAAGTACAGTACTGCATTGTTACAACAAATCATGCACACATTTAGCAGGGTACTACAAGGTACGTGAATAGTTATTGGCTGATACGAATAAAAGCGAGTAGTGCTGCATAATAGTAAGCAACGTCTGCGTGCAACGATTCCTCACTTTTGTTTCTAGTCAAAGTGTTAGGAGTAGAAGATATGCCTCTCTTACAATATAAGACAATAACTCAGATGACATTAGATTTAAGAACCATGGCTACATAAACGTTTTTTTTGTCGAATACTACCTCTCCTAAATAAATAATGGAACCCATTTTCAGAGAATATTATATATATTCCACTGCTGTGGTCTCGATGTAGCGTGCTTCCTTGTCACGCAGCGGGCCCGGCTTCGATTCCTGGTCCAGACAGGCTCCTGGGTGAGGTTATTTTCGGTTTTTTTCCCCTCACCTGCAAGACAAATGTTAGGAAGTTTAAGGCCCAACGGTCTCCGAAAATAATCCGGCCATCATCATCCTCATCATTATCATCACCGTTCTTCACTAATGTGGTAGGCAACGGAAAGCTACCTCACCTTTAATTCTCTAGTATAGCTGCAAAACATAGCACGAAAATGCTATGGTAGCTGTGAAAGACCTGTCCTCCGCCAGAATTACTATGGATGTATATATATATATATACACTTTTAGGTTAAAAATGTATTTGTCATTTGTCTATACTTCCACGTGGGAATACATGCAAATATAAAGCACTATTTCTTCACTATTTCTCTGCCAATAACTGGTTAACTAGACCAGAAGATGGAAATGAAATGGATTTAATGTTTTTGCTTGAAATATCTAATTCGTATTAATTAGGACTAATTAACAATGTACCCGTGCCTCCAAATGGGAGTTCACATTTTTGGACCAATCACATTTAAATTATTTTTGATTTACAAAAACCAATCACAGTCGTGTTTCGCCTCGAATTATTCATAAGTAATGCCACGAGTGATTTCCAAATTATCGATAAATTCACGACTCACGAAGTGAGGAGTGAATTTATCTAGAGAATTTGGAAATCAAGAGTGGCATTTGTTAGGACTATTTAACGAATAAAATAAAGCTGTTTACTCACAAATCATTATTTAACTACAGTTATTTAAAAATATTTTTATATTTAAAGTAAACGGTGATGTTTGAAAACTAATGAGAAACGATAGGTAGCCTACGCTTCTACTGCTTCTTTTGTTTATCACTGCAACCAGATCATACTATTTATTGCCAAAGGAACGCAATATTGTAAGAATGCTCTCTAGTGGAGAAAAAATGAAACACATCAATCTGTATATTAATTCATTTTTGATGTCGTAATACATTTAATTAAGAAAGTGCAAACAGTGGTTTCTTTTTTTGGTGGTATAATCAATTGCTACAAATGTTGACATGTAAGCACTATTATATACAATCTGGTAGCCGTATTGTTATAGGCTCAGTCACTGCAAAATAACGGTCAGACCTGTTCAGAATATTAAAAAGGAGGAGCTTTGCTTAATATATGATAATCCTAACGTTGATAATTATTTCGTGAAACACGTCTCTGATTGGTTGTAATACAGAAATCATTGAAACGTGATTGGTCATTGACTCCCATTTGGGGCATGAGTTAAATAGTCAACGAAAGCATACCATTTTAAAGAAAGCTCCTCCTTTTTAGCATTCTGAATAGGTCATAGTATTATTTTGCAGTGACTGACTCTTTAAGAAATACGGCTACCAGATTGTGTATATAGTGCATGAATGTCAGGAGGTAGCGCATGCGGGATATAATATAAAACATTTGTAGCAATTAATTATAATAAAAAAATAAACCATTGTTTGCACTTTCTCAAACGTATTATTTTTCAGGAAATGACGTTGCAGAAAAAATATAATTGACATATTTACATCATAGGACATCAGAAATTAATTAATACCTATAATGTTGGTTATAAATTTCTCCACTAGGGTGCATTCTTACAATATTGCGTTCCTTTGGCAATAAATAATATGATCTGGTTGCAGTGATGAAGGAAAGAAGGAAATGAAGCGTACCAATCGTTTCTCATTTGTTTTAAAACATCGCCGTTTACATTAAATATATAAATATTTTAAAATAACTATATTTAAATAATGATTTATGAGTAAACAGCTTACTTCATCATCATCATAGTACATTCACGAATTTAGGCCATTTGTTGACCTGTTTCGGCCTCAAGAGAAACACCATCCAGAAGTCTTTTGAGTGGACGTCCTGGTCTTCTTCTTCCTGCAGGTTGATATCTTAACATTAGTTTGGGTATTCTGTGATCTTCCATTCGATGAACATGTTGTATCCATCTTGACTTATAATCAGAAATTTTGTTTTCTAAAGATTCCATGTGTAATTCTTCTAAGGTGTCTTCATTTTTTTTTGTGATCTAGTAGTGTGTATCCTGCAGTCCTCCGAAGATATCTCATTTCAGCAGATCTAAGTCTCTGTATATCCTTCTGTTTCAACGTCCATACTTCGCTACCATACAAAAGAGTTGGAAGAGCCAGTGTTTTATACACTTTCAGTCTTGAATGCTTTTGGACTAACTGTGGCTTGAAGATAGAATTTATTAACCCTAAAATTCTTAAAAATTTAGATATTTTTGCATTTACATCCTTTTCTTCTTCATATGAGATATTGCATCCTAGATATGTAAAATTATTCACCTGCTCCAAAATTTTATTGTCCAGTACAATTTTACTTCTGACAGGATCTACACCTTGAAATGCCATAATTTTTGTTTTTTCTGTAGATATCTTTAATCCATATTCTTCTGTAATTTTGTTAAGTTCATACAGACCTTTCTGTAGATTATCTTCGGAATTTGCTATTATTATTTGGTCATCTGCAAACAATAGGGTGTTTAATTTTCTATTTTCTGATATTCTTATTCCAAATTTATATGTTTTGTTCCAGCAACATATTACTTCATTGATATAAATTGCAAAGAGTGTTGGGGATAGGGGGCAGCCTTGTCTCACACCACGATTTATAATTCCTTCTTCAGAAAATCTGTTATTTAATTTAATCTTTATGGTGTTGTCTTTGTAAATATTTTGTATGTTCTGCCGAAGTAAATTTGGTATATTTCTGTCTTCCAATATATTTAAGAGTTTTGATCTCTTGACTGTGTCGAATGCTTTTTCAAAATCTATGAAAGCAAAATGTGTTTCTAAGTTGAATTCTCTTCTTTTTTCAAGCAATAGTTTAACAGAAAATGCTGAATCAATACAAGATCGTCCTTTCCTAAATCCATTTTGACATTCCATAAGGAATTTTTTCACTGAAACTTTTCAATTTTCCATTTAAAATGTCTGCATAAATTTTGTAGCATGTGTTTAACAAACTGATTCCCCTATAGTTGTCCATTTTTTTCTCTTGTCTCCTTTCTTGAACAGGGGTATAACAATGCTTGTCTTCCATTCTTGTGGTATATCTGCATTTTTGAATACATTATTAAAGAAGGACAACAGTCTTTCATGGAACTGTTTGCCTGCATATTTGTACAATTCAGAATTCAAGCCATCTGTGCCAGTTGCCTTCCCATTTTTTAATTTCTTTAAACTATTGTTCAATTCTTCCAATGATATTATGGAATCTGTCTCATTATTATTTCGGAAAATTGTATCTTCATAGCTATTGTCAGTCCAAAGACTTTTATAATAATTGAAAAAATCTTCTTTTGTTACTCCGCAATTAATTTTGGTAGATTCTTTAATATCTTTATTCAAATGTTTTAATATTTTGAAGGCATTAGGTTGGAGCTTATGCAAATCTGATTCTAAATGTGTAACAAAATTTAACCATGTTTTCCTATGTCTCTTTCTTATTTCCCTCTTAACAATAGCTCTACAGCGTTTGAATTCTATTTCATTTTCTACTTTCTTTGTGTTCAAATATTTTTTATAAGCTGCATTTTTTTCTTCAATCAATTGTTTTATTTGATCATCCCAGATTTTTAGAGTTCTATTTCTTCTTTGTTGTATATTTACTTTTCCTAAAGTTTCATTAGCTGCATTTTGAATTATCATTTTAATGTTTTTCCATTCTTCTTCGACATCATTACTTTCTGGAGTTGTAGCCATATATTGCTGAATTCTTCTCGAATATAACCATTTAATGCTGTCATCATAAAATAATTTTACCTTGTACTTTTGTTCTATGCTCTGTTGTTGTTTCTTCTTTTTTTAACCATCTTGGTGGAAATCTTATTCTTGCTTCTACTAGGTAGTGATCTGAACCAATATCATATCCTCTGTAGGCTCTGACATCGAGAAACAATTTAAAAATCTTATTATTTTGCAATGAATAATCAATGATTGATTTTGAGTCCTGACGATGCCAGGTATATTTATGTATGTTTCTATGATTGTAAAAGGTATTCGTTATTTTCAGTTCTTGTAGATAGCAAAATCTGTTAATCTTGTCCCATTCCTATTGCTGGTTGGTTCGCCAAATGTTCCAATATTATTGTTGACTTGAGCATTGCCCACTCTGGCATTTAAATCTCCTATTATGAGAATGTAATCATTTCTATTAATTTTGCTATAAATTTCTTGTAATATTTTATAAAATTCTTCATTGTCTTCTTCACGGCCTTCCTCTGGTGCATATACACCAAGAACTGTCAAATTACCTCTATTTATTTTCAGTCGAAGCTCTAATATTCTTTCATTCCAGTAAGTGTAGTGTTGAATTTATTTCTTATGGTTTTATTAATCCAAATCATTACTCCAGCTTGTCCAGGGTTTTCCTGTCGACACCGCTATATATTTGTACATAATTTTGTGTTTCTTTCGTTCCTTTAAGTTTCTTCTTAGTCTCTGTAGTTACTGCAATATCAATGTTTCTATTTTTAAATATACTGTCTAGTTCCTCTTCTTTTTCATGGATGCTTCGGACATTCCAGGTTGCATATCTTACAATATCATTGTGCCGTTTTCTTTTAACCATATTTCTTTGCTGTGGGTCGTCATATTTCAATTCCTTCTGGCTTTTTTCGTGTTGAGACTTGAAAGTAGTTTTGAAGTTCCTTAGGACAGGTTACTGGCCCGACGCTAAGTAGTCCAGTGGTAGGGCTGCTACCTTTTAGTCTCTGGACAGACATTAGGATACCGCATTTACTCAGTACCTGATGGAACGGTTATACCGCCGTGACTCGGTCCTCAGAGCCTCGTTTGTGAAAACAGGTTGTACCACGAGAAGGTGAGGATGAGAATTGGGTAGGAGAGGTTATACACACGTCACTACCCCTTACAACCCAAACAGCTTACTTTTATTCGTTAAATAGTCCTAACAAATGCCACTCTTTATTTCCAAATTCCCTAGATAAATTGGAAATCACTCGTGGCATTACTTATGATATATATTTCAATTCATTTAGTTAAAATTACCTTGTAACTAAAGATGAATGTATACGTGCCGTGGTTTTACGATACGTTTACGAGATTTATTAATTTCGGCAAACATCCAATGACGGAAGTTGAATTTTGTAAAGGCGAGAAAAAACATACGTCACATCGTATTCAGTTCCAAGACAGATTGCTACCAAGTGGCTGATGAAGAAAATGACAACAAATTATTGTGAAATGAGGTATTCAACACAATATACAAATTGTCAAAACAACTTAAATTATTAATCACAAGAAAATTGCCCCATTAATATTAATTTCATATACAATCAATTTTAATGGGTTAATTGTATATAGCATCTGCCTCGAGGTCAATCATTGCCTCCTGCAATTTTATAAATTAAACTAGTCACCACCAAAAAGTAGCAGAGTATTTATGAAGCTAACATTCGTTACACGGCCTATTCACTACATAAAAAAATTAAGTATACCATATATCCATAAATATGTAAAATATACTTTCAATCTACTTTAATATTAATACACAATAATGGTACACTGTATAATCAAGAGTAATGGGACACTAACCAACAACTCATAATTTAAATGCCACATTAACGAACACTCAGGTATTAGACATTCAAAATATCTCTGCAGGCGGACGCATCGCGAAGCACTACTTGTTGCTACACGTGACGTAATATATGACAGTGAACATTGGAAAAAGAATCACAGTTGCCTTTTAATTGAACTTGTAGCCTCATTGTTCGCTCTTTAACAATGATTTCGTGTCGATACAACAATTTGTATTATGGACCTACGTTTGCATTATGTAAGTATGAAGACACCTAAAAGTCTCCAAGAAAAGTGATTAATTCACAAGGCAGAAATATTATTTACATATTGAAATGTTCACCGGTAACAAACTTTCTACTAGACTTGCACTGTCAGCGTCCCGCGTCTCATTCCCCTCTACACTTCCAATTGTGTAGTTGGTTTAACTTGGCAGAGAGAGAGAGAGAGAGAGAGAGAGACAGAGAGAGACAGAGAGAGACAGACAGAGAGAGAGAGACAGAGAGACAGAAGAGAGACAGAGAGAGACAGAGAGAGCAGAGCGAGAGGAGACAGAGAAAGTGAGACGAGAAGAGAGACAGAGAGAGAGAGAGACG